>JAABOM020000103.1:7711664-7771234 GCA_011800125.2 Solanum clarkiae
ACTAGTGTAAAAGTACCAAAATAAAAACTTAGTTATTTAAGACCAAAAAACACAAGGCAAAACAGTTTGCCTTTAAAGTCCTAATGATTTTTCTGGAAATAAAATAAAAATTTATAAACACAAAAATTACTGAAGATCAACCATTCTATGACTGTTGGGTATAATGAAAACATTCCTAGTTTTGGGTGGATCGTTGTTTTCACTAACGTAACCTTCGCAAGCCTTATCACTATCTTATTCAGTGTGGTGTATCTCCTCTGAAGATACTCGATATCTAGTGCATGCGTTGGGTCTGAAATTTCGTCACAAATGTACGCAGCATAGGCAACAACCAATATCCCACAATTCCTGCAGTGACAATACAAAAAAATAATATGAGACAAATAATTATATTAAAAGACTATGAATTAATTGACTATACTTGATGCTTGGTATAATCTACTTCAGGTATATAATTCATACTTGAATTTATGTTTTTTTTACTTGACTAAGCTTATACTTGAAATACTGTACTTCAGGTATATAATTAATACATGAATTTATATGCTTCGCGTGAATACATGATACATAAAATTAGTTATTTCCTGAGATTATTTGATACTTGAATGTGTGTACTTCAATTAAATACTTAATACTTGATTTTTTTTTTAAAAAAGACTTTCCTTTAAGTTATCAATATGCATATATTAACAAAGATTCTATAAATTTGATACTTGAATAATTAGCAATTCCCTAAATGCCTAAAAAAAAGGTATAGTATCAACACTGGACTTGTAATTTTCATTTATCAAAAATGTATTCACAAAAATTGATACACTTAAATTGTGGATTATCATCTACATCAGCTGAAACTTATGTATCAATTCAATAAATTTTCAGTCAAGTCAAACCATTAATGATGAATTTAAAAAAATAAATAAATAATATCAATTTAGGTTAAAAAATACACCTTTGATAAAAAAGAGTGGTAATGCATTCAATTTTTTCCCTCTATTTTGTATGTGATTTGAGAGCTGGAGATTTTAAACTTGAGACCCTCTCTTTCATGACCTTAGTCTCGTCTAGCAAATTATCTTCATGAGAATAGCTGACTGATATGAAAAAAATAAAAAAAAAGGGGAAAATCATTCAAACAGGAAAAGATGAAGATGACAGACTCTTAATATCCACAAAGTACCAAAATATTTCCTCAAATTTGAATTTATAATTAATTATGATAGATTTGTTAACTAATCAGTGATTGACAATAGTTAACTGATCGAAGGATGAAATCAATTTGGGGGAATGTTTCGAACAAGGAAGGAAGAAGAAGACAACTTTTCGTGTTCCGTAAAGTACTAGAATAAAAATTTGAATTTACAATTAACTATGATAAGTTTGATAAGTGATCGGTGATTGACTTCGATTAGACTACAAAAGCATAAAAAGCCGTAATAATTGTTATTAAACATATGGAGAAAGATTTTGTGTTAAGTATCTAAAAATAAGAGAGAGAATATAATAATATAGGATTTTTGTAATTTTTTTATATGGTAGGGAATATTGAAGATTTGGATAAATTATATTTTGTAGTTCTGTAATTTTTCTTTATTTATATGGAGTGCATTTTGATGTGTTTACCGATCATAAGAATCTCCAATATGTGTTCACTCAAAAAGATCTCAACTTGAGGTAACGAAGGTGGTTAGAACTTCTTAAGGATTATAATATAAGTGTGCATTATCATCCCGATAAGGCTAATATTATGGCGGATGCTTTGAGTATGGTGTCTAAGGGTAGCATAGCTCATGTTGATGATGGGGGCAAAGAGGTGGCTAGAGAGCTTCACCGGTTAGCTAGATTGGGAGTTAAGTTGGAAAACGTTGATAATGGTGGTAATGTTGTTGTTGATGGTTCAAAATCTTCCTTTGTTGATGAGGCAAAAGCAAAGCAAGATCTTGACCCCTCCTTGTTAGAATTGAAGGCCTTGGTGAGTGTAGAGAAGGTAGAGGTTTTCCCCCAAGGGGGAGATGGTTCCCTTAGGTACCAAGGTAGATTATTTATGCCTAGTGTTGATAGTTTAAGAGAGAAGATTCTTGATGAGGATCATAATTCTTCCTATTCTATTGACCCTGGATCTACCAAGATGTATAGAGATTTGAGGGATGTATTTTGGTGGGGAGGTATGAAGAAAGACATTGCCAAATTTGTATCTGGTTGTCATAGTTTCAAATAAGTCAAAGCCGAGCACCAAAGGTCGGGTGGCCTAACCCGATATATAGAGATTCCTACTTGAAAGTAGGAGGAAATTAACATGGATTTTATGGTTAGGTTGCATAAGACTAGAAAGGATTTTGATTCCATTTGGATTTTCATTGATAGAATGATAAAGTCGGCTTAATTCCTACTAGTTAAGACTATATATGGTGCTGAAGACTATGCTAAATTGTACATTCATGAGTTGCGTAGATTGCATGGGGTGCCCTTGACTATCATATCAATTCGTGATGCTTAATTTACTTCACACTTTTGGAGGTCCTTCCAAAGAGGTCTTGCTACCAAGATTAAGCTTAGTATGACCTTTCACCCTCAAACGGGTAGTCAAGCCAAAAGAACTATTCAAACTCTTGAGGATATGCTTAGAGATTGTATTTTCGAGTTTAGGAATTGTTGGGATGATCATCTTTCATTGATTGAGTTTTCATATAATAATAGCTATCATTTTAGCATTGGTATGGCTCCTTTTGAAGCCCTCTATGGTAGGCATTGTTGGTCACCGATCGAGTGATTTGAAGTGGGAGAAATGGCATTGTGGGTTCGGATCTAGTCATGGAGGCTATGGAGAAGGTAAGGTTGATTAGAGAGGGGTTGAAAATAACCCAAAGTCTTCAAAAGTCCTATGCCGATGTGAGGAGAAGGGAACTTAAATTTAAAGTTAGTGATTGGGTCTATTTGAAGGTTTCACACATAAAGGATGTGGTTCATTTTGGTAAAAAAGGTACATTGAGTCTAAGATATATAGGTCCTTATAGGGTGTTGTGGAAGATTGGTAAGGTGGCCTACGAATTGGAGTTGCCTAGTGAAATGGACTTGGTTTGTCAGATCTTTCATGTATCCATGTTGAGAAAATGTGTGGGTGATCCAAATGCTATTGTTCGTTGAATGTTGGGTGTTATTGAATACAACTTGACTTATGAATAGCTTCCAGTAGAGATCATGGATAAACAAGTGAAGAGGTTGAGAAACAAGGATGTGGCTTCCGTTAAGATCCTTTGGAGTATTCAACAAGTCGAAGTGCTACATGGGAGGCCAAAGCGGACATGCAAAAATGATATCCCTATCTCTTCCACTCTACTCAAGCCTAAGGTACTAATTCTAACTCTCACATATGATTTCACGTCTCATATATCATCCCTATATGTCTTATGCATGCATTTATGTTTATATTGACAAGTTCATAGTGATTTTGACACTTATGTTGAGATTTTGAAAATGGTGTTGAAGTGCATTTTTGTAGTCTTGTTGGGGCTGATTTCTTCATGATTACTCTTCTTATGTATGTTTCTTTTAAATTCAGGGATGAATTTTTCCAAGGGAAAGATATTGAAACGATCCCAAAAAGTGTGCCCGAAAATATGCCTCGGAAGTGCTCGAAATCATAATTTCCATATATTTCACAATACATGCATGATATCGAAAATCTGACATCATATTCTTGATCAAGGAGAAACAATTGAGTGGGAAAAGGGTCTAACCCCAATTTTAGAGCAACCATATAAAAATTTGAAAATCACAAAATGCGATTTCCAGTGAGGTATTCGTGCCACTTGTGCGATGTGCCTTAGGCGCGCCTCAATGTATTTTTCTGCTAATTATTTTATTTTGGTCTAAGACTTTTGGGTCTTCGTACTAAGTCTTCCTATGCATGAAAATAAATATACTTAACCATATTTCGTCTTGATATCACACAAAACATTCCTCAATACTCTCTCAAACACATAGAAAAATATTTCACCCAAAATGAAAGTGTCAAAACTCATTCTGGATCATAAGGATTACAGTCAAGGTTCAAGTCTCCATTTTCAATCTTCATCAAAAATTCTCCAAAGCTAAGGTTTGTGGGATTCAACTATTGGATTCTTTCACCCAGGGTGCCAAGCTTCCTTTTTACAAAAATTACTAGTTCTAAGTTGATTTTACGAGTGGGTTCTCCATTATGAATTTGACTATGAACTATATTGGGGTTTTGTAAAAGTGTGACTATATAAGCATATTTTGAGCTATGAATCTTAGATTTATCTTGAGATTTGATGAAGGTTTTTGATGTATATTGCAAGAAGGTATTACCAAGTATTGGTGGGTGGTTTTACATTAAGTTTTCTTGCATGATTTCACTCTAGAATTGCATGGTTTTACACTAGCATTACACACCTGCCAAGTGTTTGATAAAATGTTCGATTAATGCTTCTTGAGTTGTTGAAGGCCTAATGCAAGGTATATGAGTTAAGTGACTTTATAATGATGAGAGAGATATTGCTACGTGTTGATTTGATGAAGGGCATCTATAGTGTTGGAAGTTGATGAATTGCCTCATTCAGGAGGTAGTAGGTCCATGCAACTATGTTAGGGAGGGGGGTTTGTACCTCAATTGCCTCACTCCGGAGGTAGTAGGCCCATGTTACCATGTTGGGGAGTTTGTACTTAATTGCCTCGCTAGGGAGGTAGTAGGCCCGTGCAACCACGTTGGGGGTTTTATACCTCAATTGCCTCACTCGAGAAGTAGTAGGCCCGTGCAACCATGTTGAGGGTTTTTCCCTCAATTGCGCGGGAGGTAGTAGGCCCATGCAACCATGTTGAGGGGTTTATACCTCAATCACATCGCCAAGGAGGTGGTAGGTCTTGGTTACTAATGATGGTCTCTTTCTACACGTATAAAATGTTCTTGTAAGCATGTTTTACTACAAGCATTGATCATGCATGTCATATTGCTATATGTTCATTCACTGCCTAATTATGCATTTCGATTATGTTGCCTATCTCTTGTTGCATTGCATCCTACATACTTAGTACATCCAAATGTGCTAACACATACTCTATTCCTATCTAACATTACCATGTAGCGACCGGAACTCCAATTGATCATCATCCTCCTCTTCCACGTGGCTAGTATGATTACTCTCATAGCAAGTTGGTGAGTTCTCAATTTCGGGGATAATGTCTTAGGTCCTATGTTATGTATAAAGCCCCTCTTTCCTTTTTATTGTATGCATGACTATGAGGGTGATCCAGGTTTCTTGTCTTGGCTCCCGCTAACTTCTATGTTTAGAGGTGTTGTTGGACAAATTATGTATTGATGCTATGAGCCTTTACTCTCTTTGACTCTATGATGTTTTATGATATGAAAGATGTCCCTTAGACCTGTGTTCCCTTGTTTCTACACTTTTATAGTTATTTAATTGCTTCCCACCACCAAAAATGTATAATGATATGTCAAGAGGCTTGATTGGGATCCCTTCGGGTTCCCCATTCACCATATCATGTCCAAGTCCTAGGCTTGTTTCGTGACAATAGCTCACCCTAGAATCATAAGAACTGGATATCGACTATGAAACACCCGTCATGTTCTTTGGAATTCCCCCTAATCATAATTCTCATATATCTCAAAATTCGAGAATGATTTAAAAAATCTGACTTTATATTCTCGATCGGGGGGCAAAATTGAGCGGGAAATGTTTATAACTTGGATTTAGAAGACTCGTAGCGAAAAATAATTCTCTCTAATTTTTTGATTTCCAGTATCTGTCCATGCATATGCCGCGACGCACTTGGGGTGTGGACTAGTGTATTTAGTGGTCCGCGTCTGGTCCGCATCGCACCTCAGAGGTGAACCAATGTAATATTAACCTTGGTTTTCTTATTTCGTCCAAGGGCATTGAGGTCATAGCCCCATGCCCATTTAAAGGTGAAATCTGCCATACTTAGCCATTTTTCAATGCTATAACTCACAAAACTCTTTCTAATACCTCTCCAAGACATTATCAAATCTCTCATTCAAATTCAAGGATTTCAAGGTCAATTTGAGAACTTTAAAACCATCTCAACCTTCAAGTCTCCTTCAAGTTCATCTCAAGGAATTCAAGGTTTAAGATATCTGGATCTTCATCCATGGGTCCTTTCACCAGTGGAGCCCAACCATCTCTTTTGATGGAATTTGCATGATTTCAAGTTGTATTGTTTATGGGTATCTCTTATTATGATTTTGAACATAAATTATGTTGGGGTTTTATCAAGTATTGAATGAGTATGGATGAATATCTATTTCAAGAATACTCCATGAATTGATTTGGTCTATTGAGACTATGCATGATTTGAGCTATGAAACTATGTACTACAATGAGCCTTTGTGATGGATTTCAAGATCCCCTAAATGAGGGTTTTACTATAATATTGGTGGGTTGATTTCCATTGAGTTTAATCATCTTGTATTACTCTTGAATTGCATGATTTTGAATAAGTATCATCAATCCACCATGTGTTTGATAAAATTACATGACAAGAATTCTCAAGTGTTGATGATCTATTATATGATTTACAAGTCAAGTGACTCCATAATGAATAAGGGCTTTCAAGAATGTATTGAATTCATGAAAAGTATCTATGATTTTAAAAGTATCAAGTTGAGCCATATTTTAAGATTCTTAGCTCTTGTGATCAATTCATGCTAATGCAAGGAATCATGACGATTATAAATCTACTCTCATGTTCAAGTTAGGCTCACTTGTAAAGGTCAAGCATGTTTAAGAGCTACTCATGTCATGTTATCGTGACTCTTAAAAATACTCATGTTATAATTAAAGTATGATTATTTCAAGTATTTTGTGTGATTTGACTTAGCACCAATTGAGGCTTAAGATGGGGGCTCGACTGATGGGGTCCTTATATAAAGTTTTTAGTCTCTAAACTATGTGCCACCATAGGTTTATGAATATTACCCTTGCTATAGTAGTGGATCCATCTAGTCATACTATCATGTTTGATTCACCTTGGCAAGTAGACCACACTTGTCGAGAGGTGTCATGCCTGGTCAACTGAACCGAGGGGGTGTAATGCCTCGGACTCCAAGTTATAACTGCTTTGTCTATATCGGTTGAGGTCTCTTCCCATATATGTATGATATATTGTGCAAGTTGAATATTTTACAAGCATCTTTTATCACAAGCATTGACCATGCATGTCATCCTGAGATTATATATCCATTGATTACGATTATGAATTTTGAATATATTGGCTTATGTCATTGTTGCATTGCACCCCACATACTTATTACATTCAAATGTACTAACGCATACTTTATGCATATATGATATTACCATGTTGGGACCAAAGCCCATTTTGATCATCCTTATCTACGTGGCTAGCTTGGTATTTCAAAGAAAGCTTTGGTGAGTCCATAACTCTAAGGATAGTATCTATGTAACTCTTTCTCTGTTGAGACTTCTTCATATTGAACACTTGTTATCATGAGGGTGAGTCTAGGAAGTGTCTTAGCCACTATTATGTTCTAAGTTAAGATGTTGTTGCGTATTATGTTTTGTATATGCTATGAGCTTGATTTTTTCCAGGTTTTATGATTATAAAAGACTTCCCTTAGTCCCATTTTCCCTTTTCATTAATTGACTCTTATTCTTACTTAATTTTTCTTCTGCAGCCAAAGATGTGTGTATGTTACAATCAAGAGGCTTGTTTGGGTTGTCTTCGGACTTATTATTCACCGTGTCACATCTAGGCCCTAAGCTTGGACCATGACAAGCTTTGTATCAGAGAACTAGGTTGTTAATGGTCCTCGAAAATCCAACACATAACGTCGATTAGAGTCTTATTCATCTTTGTAAAGCATGCCACAACTTTGAATAGGAGGCTACGACGCATTTTAAGAAATGTTCCACTTCTTCACGATCTATGTTGTCTTTTAGATGTAAAGATAAGGCCTTTTCCCCTAACTAGTGGTCTTTGGTCTTCTACATCATGCCGCCAACAAGAGGAAGACTAAGGAAAGCCCGCATACTCGAGGAGAAATCAGCCCCTCCTACTCCTCAAGCTCCTTAAGGTGGAGGGGTAGCCCATGATGAGTTCCAGGATGCCATCACAATGTTGGCCCCTGAGATGACCAACCAAATGAATCAAAGGGCTCAAGCCCCTCATGCTCCTACTCCAGCCTCAAGGGTGAGGGATTTCACCTGAATAAACTCTCTGGAGTTTCATGGGTCCAAATCAGAGGAAGATCCCAAAGAGTTCATCAATGAGGTGTATAAGGTGCTATCTATCATGAATTTGGAGGAGAAGGAGAAATTAGTGGCCTACCAACTCAAAGTTGTGGCCCAAATTTGGTTTACTCAATGGAGATTAGAGAGGAAAGATGATGATGTTATTCCTTGGGAGGAGTTCAAAGCCTCCTTACTCAAGTAGTTCTTCCCTATCGAGTTAAGAGAGGCTAAGATGATGGAGTTTACTAACCTCAAGCAAGGTTCCATGAGTGTGAGGGAGTATTCCCTTAAGTTCAATAAGTTTTCCAAGTATGTTCCACATTTGATTGCTGACCCTAGAGCTAGAATGAACAAATTTGTGTCGGGAGTGTCAGACTTGGTTAATGAAGATTGTCATACCTCCTTGTTAGTGAGTGATATTGATATGTCTCGGCTCATGACATATGCTGAACAACTTGAGAGGGAAAAGCTTAGAAAGAGGAAAAGTGGGGAGTCCAAGAGGGCTCGGTTTAAAGGTAGTTTCCAAGGTTCTAAGGGTGGCCAATTTCCACAAGATGACAAGTTCCAAAGCCAGGGGTCTTCAAATACTCCAAACACGATATTTTCTAATGATGGGGTGTCTAACCCAAGATTCTAAGGTAGTAACGGTGGGATGACCCATCCTAAGTGCAAAAAGTGTGGGAGAAACTATTGCGGTCTATATTTGAAAATTCTAATGCTTGCTTTGGTTGTGATGATATGGGTCACAAGGTTATTAATTGCCCTCATGCTTAAAACAAGGGTATAGATAGTTGTCCTCAAGGCCAAGGTGCTAATGCGGGTCAAAGGGCAAAGGAATGCCAATAAGGGGGTGTGCGAAATAGGTTCTATGCTCTCCAAGGAAGGCGAGGAGTGGATGAGGTGCCCGATATTATTACCACTGTTCTAAAGGTTTTGATTATGATGTCTATGCATTGATAGATCCGGGTACCACTCTTTCTTTTGTTACTCATTTTGATGCCAATGAGTTGCATGTGTGTCCCAAGTTATTGTATGAACCTTGTGAAGTGTCTAACCCTGCTGGTGAGTCTATTATTGCAAAAAGAGTCTATAGAGATTGTCCCGCATCCATAGTGCCTAAATTCTTTCGTTGTGATTTTGTTGAATTTAATATGGTGGATTTTGATATTATTCTTGGGATGAATTGGTTACATACATTATTATGCTTCCATTAATTGAAGGACCCGTAAAATGAGATTCCAATTCCCCAATAAACCCGTCCTTGAGTGGTAAAGTTAATGTGGTCGTTAAGAGTAGATTCATTTCTTGTCTTAAAGCCCAAAACTTAATTTCTAAAGGTTGCATTTATCATCTTGTAAGGGATAGGGATGTTGAGCGTAAATTCCTTCCTATTGAGTCAGTTCTGGTGGTCAATGAGTTTCTTGATGTATTTCATGATGAGCTTCCAGTGTTTTTCCTGAAAGGGAAATAGACTTTGGTATAGACCTTCTTCTCGATACACAACCCATTTCTATTCCCCTTTACTGTATGACCCCATCGGAGTTGAATGAGTTAAAGGATCAATTGAGGGTCTTGTTGGAGAAGGGTTTCATAAGACGTATCAAGTCACCTTGGGGTGCACCGCTGTTGTTTGTAAAGAAAAGGATGGTTCCGTTAGAATGTGTATTGATTACCGACAACTTAACGGGGTTACTACAAAGAACAAGTATCCTCTACCAAGGATTGATGACCTTTTTAATCAACTACAAGGGGCTAGTCACTTTTCTAAGACTGATCTTCAGTCAGGATACACCAAGTGAGAGTGAGGGAGTGTGATATTCTTATGATGGCTTTTTGGACTAGGTGTGGGTATTTTGAATTTGTGGTTATATCTTTTGGGTTGACTTATGCACCGGCCATCTTTATGGATCTCATGAATAGGGTCTTTAAACCCTACCTTGATATGTTTGTGCTGGTCTTTACTGATGATATATTGATTTATTCTCGGAGTGAGGAAAAGCATGTGAATTCCTTGAGGGTGGTGTCGCAAATCTTGAAGGATGAGAGGTTGTTTGCTAAATATGAAAAGCATGAATTTTGGTTGAAAGAGGTTGCTTTTATATGGCATGTGGTATGGGTGATGGCATTAAAGTGGACCCTAAGAAGGCTCAAATGATAAGAAATTTGCCTAGACCTTTGACTCCAATAGATATTAGGGGTTTCTTGGGTTTAGCAGGTTACTACCAGAGATTTGTGAATGGTTTCTCCTCTATTGCTTCCCATATGGCAAAGTTGACCCAAAAGAAGGCAAAGTGTTTTTGGACTGATGAATGTGAAAAGAGTTTTTAAACTTTGAAAGACAAGCTTATCTCCGCTCTTATCTTAGCTCTACCGAAAGGGTTAGAAGGGTTTGTCGTTTATTTTGATGCCTCAAGAATTGTTTTGGGGTGTGTTTTGATGCAAAAATGGCAAGGTGATAGCATATGCCCCTAGGGAACTTAAGGTGCATGTGCAAAATTACCCCATCAATGATCTTAAATTGGCAACCATGCTCTTTTCTTTGAATATTTGGTGTCACTATTTTTATAGGGTTCATGTTGATGTGTTTACCGACCAGAAGAGTCTCCAATATATGTTCGTACAAAAAGATCTTAACTTGAGACAAAGAAGGTGGTTAGAACTCCTTAAAGATTAAGACATGTGTGTACATTATCATCCCGGCAAAGTTAATATTGTGGCCGATGCTCTAAGTAGAGTGTCCATGGGTAGCCTAACTCATATTGATGTTGGTAACAAGGAGGTGGCTAGAGAAGTTCACCAGTTGGCCAGGTTGGGGGTTAGATTGAATGAAGTAAAGAATGGTGGTATAGTGATTGTTGATGGTTTTAAATCTTCTTTGATTGAGGAAGTCAAGAATGGTGGTGTAGTGGATCGTAAAGTGGAGGTTTTCTCCCAAGGGAAGATGGTGCCCTTGGGTACCAAGGTAGGTTATGTGTGCCTAATGTTGATGACTTGAAAGAATTAATTTCAAAGGAGGCCCATAATTCATCTTATTCTATTCACCCCGGTTCTACAAAGATGTATAAAGACTTGAGGAAGGCGTATTGGTGGGGTGGTATGAAGAGAGATCTTGCCAAGTTCGTAGTCGGTTGTCACAATTGCCAACAAGTGAATGCCGAACATCAAAGGTGGGGTGGCTTAGCCCAAGATATAGACATTCCTACTTAGAAGTGGGAAGAAGTCAACATAGATTTGTGGTTGACTTGCCTAAAACTAGGAGACACTTTGATTCTATTTGGGTATTGTTGATAGCATGACAAAGCCGACTCACTTTCTACAAGTCAAAACCACATATGGTGACGAAAATTATGCCAAGTTGTATATGTATAAGTTGGTTAGATTGCATGGGCTACCCTTGTCTATCATTTTGGATCATGGTGCTCAATTCACTTCTCATTTTTGGAGATCCTTCCTAAAGGGTCTTGGTATTAAGGTCAAGCTTAGCACGGATTTTCATCCTCAAATGGATAACCATGCCGAAAGAACTATCCAAACTCTTGAGGATATTCTTAGATATTGTGTTTTAGAGTTTATGAGTAGTTGGGTGAACGTCTTCCATTTATTGAGTTTACTTACAACAATAGCTACCACTCTAGCATTGGTATGGCTCCATTTGAAACTTTATATGATCGGCATTGTAGATGCCCGTTTGGGTGGTTTGATGTGGGGGGGATGGCTTTTTAGGCCCGGATTTGATTATGGAAACCTTGGAGAAGGTGAGGTTGATAAGGGAGAGGTTGAAGACGGTCCAAAGTAGAGAAATTTCCTACTTCGATTTGAGAAGAAAAGATCTTGAGTTTAATGTTTACTTTTGGGTTTACTTGAAGGTCTCACCCATAAAGGGTGTGGTCCAATTTGGAAAGAAAGGGAAATTGAGCCCAAGGTGTATGGGACCTTATAGAATTTTGAAGAGGGTTAGTGAGGTTGCACACAAATTGGATTTGCCTATAGAGATGAATATGGTTCATCCGATCTTTCACGTGTCTATGTTGAGAGTGTGTGGGTGACCCAAGTGCTATAGTACCCTTAGAGATTGTGGGTGTTGTAAAAGGTAATTTTACCTATGTGGAAGTCCCAGTAGATATATTAGATAGAAAAGTGAAGAGGCTGAGAAATAAACATGTAGCACATACCAAGGTCCTTTGGAGAAATCAACAAGTTGAAAGTTCCACATAGGAACCCGAGGCGGACATGAAAAAGCGATACCCATATCTCTTCCACTCTACTCAAACCAAAGGTAATAACTTAAGTCTCATCTATGATTTCAAGTATTAAGTTTCATCCCTTATGCCATTTTGCATGCATTTATGTTTATGGTAACAAATTTATGGTGATTTTTGATACTCATATTGAGACTTTTTAAAAAATGATGTTTAAGTGTGTTTGTTGCATTCATATCGGGCTGTAATCTTCATAATTACTTCTCTTACACATGCTTCTTTGACATTCGGGGACGAGTGTTCCTAAGGGGGAGATATTGAAGCACCCCACATGTGCTTCGGAATGCCCCGTAATTGTAATTTCTATATATCTCAAAATTTGTATATGATTTCAAAAACCCTACTTCATATTCTTGATCAGGGGCAAAATTGAGTGGGAGATGGGTATAATCCGAATTTTAAAAACCCATAGTGAAAAATAATTTTTTTCTAATTTTTTTATTTATAGTGTCTATCCACGAATAGGCCGCGACGCATATAGGGCGCGGATTAGTTTATTTGGTCCTCCACATCTAGTTTGTGTCGCGCTTGAGGCATGGACTAGTGTAATATTTTCGTTGGTTTTCTTATTTTGTCCAAGGGCATTAAGGTCATAGTTCTTTGCCCATTTAAACATGAAATCTCCCATACTTAGCCATTTTTCAACTTTACAACTCACAAAACTCTCTCTAAAACCTCTCTAAGACTTTATGAAATCTCTCATTCAAATTCAAGGATTTCAAGCTCAATTTTGGAACTGTAGAACCCGTCTCAATCTTCAAGTCTCCTTCAAGGTCATCTTACGGGATTCAAGGTTTAAGGTGTGGGGGTCTTCATCCATGGGTCCTTTCACCCATAGAGCCCAACCTTCTCTTTTTATGAAAATTGCATGATTTCAAGTTGTATTACTTATGGGTATCTCTTATTATGAATTTTGAACAAAAATTATGTTGGGGTTTTATCAAATATTGAATGGTTATGGATGAATATTTATTTCAAGCTTACTCCATGAATTGATTTGGTCTATTGACACTATGCATGATTTGAGCTGTGAAACTATGTATTACTATGAGCCTTTGTGATGGATTTCAAGATCCCCTAAATGAGGGTTTTACTATGATATTGGTTGGTTGATTTGAATTAAGTTTGCTCACCTTGTTTTACTCTTGAATTGCATGATTTTAAACAAGTATCATGAATTCACCATGTGTTTGATAAAATTATATGATGAGAATTCTTAATGATGACCTATTACATGATTTACAAGTCAAGTGACTATGATGATTAAGGGATTTCAAGAATGTATTGAATTCATGAAATGCATATAATTTTACAAGTATCAAGTTAAGCCCTATTTCAAGATTTTTACCTCTTGTGAGTCATTCATGTTAAAGCAAGGGATCATATATGATTATTATCTACTCTCATGTTCAAGTTAGGCTCACTAGTAGAGGTCAAGCATGTTTAAGATCTACTCATGTCATGTTATCATGACTCTTACAAGTATCACGACCCAAGCCTAGCGCCTAAATGCGACACAACGAATGGGAACTCGAAGAGGCCTCAAAAAAGCCTCTTAGCATATCACTCACACATCCTTGGATGCAGAAGCAAAATAAACAAGAGATATATAAATAAGATAAGAAGGACTAAGAAAAATATTGATGTTTATAAATCATGCAGAGTGAAAGCTCAAAGCATAAGTACAACAATTTTCCAACAACACCTCTAACATGGAATGGAGCGGGGGCCAAGACACTTTCCAGGCTCACCCTCGTAGTAGTGAGTGTGTAGCATAAAGATATAACAAATGAAAAGTGTAACATAGATAACATCCTCAGACTTAAGGACCCACCAAAGGTTATCTCCAAAGCATCAAACTAACCACGTGAAGGATGATCGAGAGGTGCTTCAGTTTCTACATGATAACATCATGTAGGTATAGAGTATGCGTTAGTACATTATAATATACTAAGTATGTAGGATGCAATGCAAAAAGATATAGCCAACATAGTCAAAATATATAATCATAAGCAATGGTTAAATATAATATTGAAACGGCCTAAAAATTCTCGAAAATGTGCCTCGAAAATGCCCATAATCGTAATTTCCATATACCTCAAAACCCATGCGTGATATCAAAAATCTGACTTCATATTCGTGATCAGGGGGTAAAATTGAGTGGGAAATTGGTATTACCTTTATTTAAGAGTAATCGTAGCGAAAAATAATTTTTGCTAATTTTCGCAAAGCTGTGTCTGTCCGCGCTTGGGGCGCAGATCAGTGTAATTTTGTCCTCTGCAATGGGTCTGCATCACTGACTAGACGTAGACAAGTTCAATGTTTTCCTTAGTGGTTTTCATTTCAGCCTAAAGGCCTTGAGGTCGTGGCTCATCCCCACCTATATGTAAAAACACCTATGCTTAGCCATTTTTCAACTCTATATCACTCAATACACTCTCAAAACCCTCTCTAACACTTGGCCAAATATTTCATCCACATTCAAGTGACTCAAGCTTAATTTCAGATCTCAAGAACTTTATTCAAGCATCAAGTTCTCATTCAAATCTTCATCAAGGAAATCCCCAAATTTGAGGTATATGGGTTTCAACAATTGGGTCCTTTCAGTCATGTTGTCCAACTTTCCTTTTATGAAAATTACATGTTTCCAAATTGTGTTGAATATGGGTATTACTTATTATGGATTACAATCATATACTATATTGGGGTTTCATGAAAGGTTGATTGAAAGCACATGTTTACCTATTTTAATCTTATACTATAAGATAGTTTGTCCGTTATGACTATGCATGTTTTGAGTTGTGGAACTATGATCTATGATGAGATTTGATGAGGGATTTCAACGTATCTTACATGAGGGTTTTACCATGAATAGGTGGGTTAATTTACATTGAGTTTTTCATACTATTTCACTTTTAAAATGCATGATTTTGAACTAGCATTGCACACCCACTAAGTGTTTGATAAAATGAAAAAACCCCAAAAAGTGCTCAAAAATGTGCCTTGAAAATGCCTGGAATAGTAATTTTCACAAATCTCAAAATCTGTGCATTATTTCAAAAATTCAACTTCATATTCTTGATTAGGGGGTCAAATTGAATGGGAGATGGGACTAACCCCAATTTTAGAGCAAATGATTCACAATTTCAATTTTCTAAGTTGAAGAAAAATAGTGCGCCTGCGCGCCCCTAGCGCGACGTGGTTGGGGTGCGCCAATGCATTATTTTGTTCCCTGTTATTTTATTTCGATCCAAGGCATTTGGTCCTAATCCTCCCCAAACGTGAAAATATCTATAGTTAGTTAATTTTCACCTTCATATCATACAAGACATTCCCCAATACTCTCAAAAACACTTAGACAATATTTCATCTCCAAATTTCAAGTCTCAAAACTCATCTTGATCTTAATGTTCTCAAGCTTCAAGTCTCCACCTCCAATATTCTTCAAGGATTCTCCAAAGTCAAGGTATATGGGTTTCTTTCATAAGTTCCTTTCACCCATGATACCCAAGCTTTGGTTTACCTAATATTGTATGATTTAAAGTTGATTTACTCATGGGTCTTATCTATTACAAATTTCACTTCACACTATGCTAGGGTTTCATGAAATTATGACTATTTTAGCATGTTTTGAGCTATAAACCAAGGTATATTGTGAGATTTGAAGAAGGGTTTTGGTGTATATTGCTTAGAGAGTATTACCAAGTATTGATTGATGGTTTTATATTGGATTTACTTGTATGATTTCACTTCTGAATTCCATGATTTTATACTAGCATTACGCACCCACCAAGTGTTTAACAAAATATCTGGATTATGATTCTTGATTTGTGTAATGCCTAATGCTTGGCACATGAGATCTAAGATTCTATAAGGAGAAAAGTATGTTGTATATGTGTTGATATCATGATAATCTTCTATAGTGTTGTATGTTTACCATAACCTTATTGAGGGGTTGATACCTTGACCACTGTGATGTAGGGTGTGATGTCCATTAATTTTATTGAGGGGTTGATACCTGGACTACTATGATGGAGGGTGTGATGTTCATTAACCTTGTTGAGGAGTTGATACCTTGACCATTATGATGAAGGGTGTGATGTCCATTAACCATGTTGAGAGGCTGATACCTTGACCGCTTTGATGAAGGGTGTGATATCCATTAACCTTGTTGAAGGGTTGATACCTTGACCACTATGATGGAGGATGTGATGTCCATCAACTATATTGAGGGGTTGATACCTTAAACACTACCAAGGGGGTGCTTTGCCTTAGATTCCGAGTACTAGTTGCTTGGTCTATGATGATGGTCTCTTCTTACCTATATAATATGTTCTATATAAGCATGTTTTACTTCAAGTCTTATTCACACATGTCATATTGTTAGTATATTATTCATTGCTTATGATTCCGTATTTTGCCTATGTTGTCTATCTATTGTTGTATTGCATCCTACATACTTAGTACATTCGAATGTACTAACGTATACTCTATGCCTATGTGATGTTACCGTGTAGGAATCGGAGCATTATTTGGTCATCCTCCCCCTCTATGTGGCTAGTACGATTTCTCCCAATCTTTTTAGTGAGTCCTCCATTCCGGGGATGATATTTATGATCTCATGCTACGTTCTAAGACTATTTTTCTTTATTGTATACTTTGATTATGAGGGTGAGCCCGGTTGCTTGTCTTGGCCCCCACTCTTATCTATGTAGTAGAAGTATTGTTGGACATGTTATATATCTATGCTATGATCTTTGATTCTCTCTTGACTCTTGTTGACTATGATATGAAAGATGTTTCTTAGCCCCAGTTATCCCTATTTACTATCTCTTATTGTTATTTTACTTGCTCTGCGACCAAGGATGTGTGATGATATGCTAGGAGGCTTGTTTGGGTTCCCTTCGATTTCCCTATTCGCCGGTAACGTCTAGACCCTAGGCTTAGGTCGTGACATAAAATGTCTTGTTAAGAATTCTTTAGTTCTTAATGATCTATTATATGGCTTCTGAGACAAGTTACTTTATGATGATGAAGGGCATGTCTGTATGTATTGAATTCATGAGAAGTATCTATGGTGTTGCAAGTTGACCTCACATTGTTGGGGGTATTATTTCCAATCACCTTCGTGAGTGGGTGTTAAGCCTCAATCTCCTTATCGGGGGTAGCAAGCCCATACTACCTTGTTGAGGGGTAAATACCTTAATCGCCTTGTCGGGGGGTGACAAGCCTATACTACCTTATTGAGAGGTATGTACCTCAATCGCCTTGTCAGAGGGTGGCAAGCCTGTACTACCTTGTTGAGGGGTATGTACCTCAATCGCCTTGTCGGGGGATGGTAAGCCTGTACTACCTTGTTGAGGGGTTTGTGCCTCAATCACCTTCCAATGAGGTGACATGCCTTGGAGTTCAAGAAAAGCTTGCTTGGGCTATATGGATATGGTCTCTTCCTTCACAAGTATTACGTCCTATACAAACATATAATTTACAAGCATGTTTTACTTCAAGCATTGGTAATGCATGCCATGTTGTCATTATCCCTTGCTTATGATTACACATTTTGATTATGTTGTCCATCTCTTGTTGCATTGCATCCTACATACTTAGTATATTCAAATGTGCTAACACATAATCTAAGCCTACATGATGTCACCATGTAGGAACCGGAGCTTCTCATGATCATCCTCCACGTGGCTAGCTTTGGCATATTGAAGATAAGCTTTGGTGAGTGCTCAAATTCGGGGACACTAGCTATGCTACTCTTTCTTTGTTTACTGTTTCTGTTTAACTCTTGATACTATGAGGGTGAGCCCAGAAAGTATCTCGGCCCCCACTCAAATCTATGTTTAGAGATGTTGTTGGAAGAAATGATGTACTTATTGTTATACCCCATTTTAACCGAGGTCAAACGACGTACAACATATTGGTGATTCCTAATTAATAATTTTAAGGAGTCGTCACCAAATTATTTTTAGGGTCAATTAGGAAACCTATTCTAACCTAAAATTAATCTAAAAGCCTTATACACCAGAGAATGTGTAACGATTCTAGTTACTTCGAAGGAAAGGTATTAGGCATCCTTCGAGGTCTACAAACACAGTTCCCGGCCATATCTTGTATTTTGTGTGGGGGTTATAAATTACAAGCAAGGTCTCAAACTTGAAATTATTCTAAATGAATGCCTAAGTGAAAAATAAAATTTACACAAATAAATACAAGAATAAATAAACAATTTCATCTTTAAATGGGAAAGGAATAATCTCATAAATATAATAGCACAAAGTTTAAACAAAATAAAATAAATTAATAATACGTATACCGGCCTAGCATTTGCCTAACGCCAATGATATACGTAATAATAAATAAAATGTGAATAAAAGTACCTCATGTACCTGAAAAAATAATACTTGATAAAAGTGTTAATAAAGAATAAACACAAATAGAAATAATAATTAAAAATAAAATTCATTTTATATATATAGAAGGCCTTGGAAGTCGACGATAATTTCTTCATCGGCCAAGTTTAATAAATAATACTACCAAATAATGATAAGAAATCAATAGTCAACAAATTAAAAATAACAATTATGATAAGGAACCAATAGTCAACAAAGTAAAAATAACAATTATGATAGGGAACCAATAGTCAATAAAGTAAAAGAAAAACAATTATGACAACCAATAGTCAATAAAGTAAAATAAACAACAATTATGATAAAGTCAGTCAACAAAGTAACGCAATAACAATTATGATAAATACACAAAGCAACAACAAAATCTTCTGCATCAGTTTTAACATATACTCTGTACATGAATTTAAACTAAAAAATTTGATTTTTTACGTGTAGTAAAATGTGAAGTCAAACTAACTTTTTCCGTCTTTTCAAATGGGGAGGCCTCAAAATTCGATGGATAAATCTTTCATTGCCATGTTTGACAAATAATGTACTAAACTTAAACTTTTTTTTTAATTTAACATGTAATAAATGTAAAATTAAATTTAAAACAATAACTATACTAATAACAATGACCATGACTCAAATTTACAGATGGACTAAAACAAAGAAGATAAAATAATATTGACAACAACATTTAATAATCACAAGAACAAATAATAATAAAAAATATATAGATAGGATCCATTAACTTATCATTTAGAAACACAATTATTTACAATGACCCAAGACAGGATGTAAAGTAACTTAAAGCATAATAAAAATAAAATAACATGTAGATGAGTTGTATTAACCTATTATTTAGAAACACAATTATTAACAATGGCCCAAGACATGATCTAAAACAGCCTAGAGCAATAATCAAATAATAATACAACATTACTAAAGCTTTTTTTATAATTTTAAAAAGAAATATTATTAAACAAATAAAATTTTTCGTCTTTTTCAAATAGAGAGACCTCCAAATCCGACGGATAAATTTTTTCTCAGCCAATGAAACAAACTATGTGAATATAAAATTAATAAGATACAATGATATGCGATCACTAACAAACGGTAATCAAACAACTAATTGAATTATTCTTTTAAGAAAATACACAAAATCAAAGACTAACAAGATTGCAGATAAACTAACCATAAAATAGTTCAATAACAAATAGAAGTGATGAAAAATAATAAATAAAAAAATAACCCAAATAGTAGTAAAAAAATGAATGAAGTTATACTGTAGCAGTTATAGGCCAAACAAAGTAACATAGATACTACAAGATAACTAAACTTGAGCAAAATATAAAGATAAAGGTTGCAGCAATATATACCAACAAGAAAAGAAGAACAATTGAACATGGAGGGACATCTATCCTAGTCATATCTGCAAATGAGAGTCCGTATAAGTGACAAACATTGCCGGAAATAAACTTCGCTGGAGAAAGAGCTTGTGTTTGATGGAGTTATTGCCATTGTACACTAGTGCTTTCCGACCAGATCTCGTTGTTTTCGCTTACTGTTATGGTTGTTTTTGTTTGCTGGTGGCGTGGCCAGATTTGGAGCATTTTTTGGCGGCGTTTTAGAGTTATTGGTGGCTGGTTTTGGGTGGTTTTTGCTGCATTTTTGTGGGTTTGAAAGGGGCTCTGGGTCGGGGTTTTGGTGGAATTTGGGTCATTTTGAGGCTGACTTTGGAGAGGTGTTTTCATGGTGGTTTTGTAGCTGTTTAATGTAGATTTGTGGCTGTCTTCATGGTGATTTAGTGGTGAGTTTGGCGGACTTTTTTGGTGAGTTTTCATGAGATTTGAGAGCTGATTTTGTGTCGTTTGGCGGCTGCTCGGTAACTGATTTGGGGCTGAAAATGGGTTGTTATTGGGGATTATGGAAAAGGGCATTAATGGTAGTGTAAACACAGGAGGTTTGTTGCTGATTTTGGTGATGTTTTGGTGGTGATTTGGTACTGGTTTCTGATAGCATTTTCATGGGATAAGGGGCTGTTTTGTGCTGCGTTTTTGGGGCTATGTTTTGGTGAGTCTTGGAACTGTTTTTGGGCATTTATGATGGCTGAAATGGTGGCTGAGTTTTTCGGTGTTTTGGGTGTTGTTTTACTAGCGAGGATGCACGGCGAGGGATGGTTATCTAGGTACTAAAATAGGAGTGTTAGAGGAGTTGTTTCCCATTGAGAAATCACTGAAAAATGGGGAAGATGAAGAAGAGACAGAGGTTGGCGGCTGTGGTCTTATTGTTGGAGGTGGAAGGGAAATGAGAGAGAGATCGGGGTGACGAAGAGGAGAGATTAGAGGTGATGATGAAGCACAAGTGATATAATGAGCAAAGTTGTAAATACTTGCCAGCCTTTTAGAAATAGAAAAAGGAAAAGTTGAGAACTCTGAAACTTGAACTAGCTTTCACTATGGATGTGTTGGTTTTTTTTTTTTTAATTTCTTTTATGACAATATGTTTTTATGAAATTATTATTGAGTAAAGTATAAACTAATAAAAAAAACAAAGCATCAATAACTTAAAGTTACCACAAAAATACATGTAGCATGTTTTTTTTTAAAATAATAATAAAGACAAAATTGAGAATGTTAAAATATGATGGGTAAAATTTAATATAAACTTGTTTGTTTAAAAAATCTCAAAAATACCTATATTAACTAAATGACAATCTAAAATGGGTTATAGGTCAATCATAATTAGGTGTCAACACTTATGCTTTGAGCCTTGACTCTTATATGATTTATTCTATCAAAGACTTCCCTTAGTCCCATTTATCCTTATTTAAAAATTTTATTGTTGTTATTTTTGCTTCCGCGACCAAGGATGTGTGTATGATGTGCAAAGAAGCTTGATTAGGGTCCCTTCGGGTTCCTACTAGTCATGTCACGTCTAGGCCCTAGGCTTGGGTTGTGAGAAACTTGGTATCAGAGCACTAGGTTGTTAATGGTTCTCAAAATTCAACACATCATGTTGATTAGAGTCTTGTTCATGATTGTGAAGTGCACCACAACTATGAGCAAGAGGCTATGAGGTGTTTTAGGAAATATTTCCCTTCTTCACGACCTATGTCGTGCTATAGAAGTTAAGATAAGGTTTTTCCTCTAAAAATGTTCTTTTCTATTCTAGATCATACCTATTTCAAAAGGACGACTAAGGAGAGCTCATTCACCCGAGGAGCAACCAGTTCCTCCTGCTCCTCAAGCTCCTCAAAATAGGGGAGAAGCTCATGAAGAACTCGGGGATGCTATTACCATGTTAACCTATGCCATGACTAATAAAATCAACCAAGGGGCCCAATCCCCTCAAGCTCCTATTCTGGCCTATAGGATGACATATTTTACAAGATTGAACCCATCGGAGTTACACGGGTATAAGGTGGATGAGGATCCTCAAGAATTTATTGATGAGGTGTATAAAGTGTTGTCTATTATGGAGGTTAAATCAGAGGAAAAAATAGAGTTGGCAGCTTACTAACTTAGAGTGTTGGCCCAAATATGATTCACCCGATGGAATATGGAGAAGGAGAATGGTGATGCTATCCCTTGGGAAGAGTTTAAAGCGGCATTTATCAATCGGTTCTTCCATCTTGAGCTAAAGAGACCAAAATGACGGAATTTATGAATCTAAAGCAAGGGCCTATAAGTGTGTGGGAGTATGCCCTCAAGTTCAACAACTCTCCAAGTATGCTCCACAATTAGTGGCCAAGACGAGATTTTGGATGAACAAATTTGTAATAGTGTGTCTGACTTGATTAATAAAGAAAGTCATGCTGCCATATTGATAGATGATATGGATTTGTCCCGCATCATGACATATGCCAAATAACTAGAGGGGAAAAATTTGAGAAAGAGGAGAAGTAGTGAGGCTAAGAGGGCCCATTTTGAAGGTGGATTACAAAATTCCAATGGTGGCTAGTTTCTTCAAGGCCACAAGCCTCCAAGACAAGGGCCTTCTAATGCTCCTAATAGGGGGTTTGCAAATGACTATCCGAAATGCCAAAGATGTGGTAGATTCCATAATGGTCCATATTTGAGGAATACTAATGCTTGCTATGATTTTGGTGAAATGGGTCATAAAATGATTGATTGTCCTTACAATCAAAATAAGGGTAGAGATGGTTGTCCACAAGACCAAGGTGCAAATGTAGCTCCTAAGGGAAGAGGATTCCAACAAAGGGTTGCTCCAAGGAAAAATGGGTTTTACGCTTTTCAAGGGAGACAAGGAGTAGATGAGGTTTTCGATGTCGTCATCGGTCTATTAAAAAAATTTTACTTTGATTTGTATGCATTGATGGACATGGGTGCCACTCTTTCTTTCATTACTCCTCTTGTTGCCAAAAAGCTTCATGTTAGTCCCGAATTGTTATGTGAGCCATATGAAGTCTTTACTCTTGTTGGTGCATCTATTGTTACTAGAAGAGTCTATAGAAACTTTTCCGTTTTTATTTTGCATAATATCTTGCCTTGTGATTTTGTTGAATTAGATATGGTAGATTTTGATGTCATTCTTAGGATGGATTTGTTGCATGCATAGTGTGCCTCTATTGATTGTAGAACTCGTAGGGTCAAATTCCAATTCCCTAATGAACCTGTCCTTGAGTCAGAGAGTCATGATGTGGTGGTCAATGGTAGGTTTATTTCTTGCATTAAAGACCAAAAGTTGATTTCTAGGGGTGTCCCTATCACCTTGTGAGGACTAGGGATGTTGAGCCCAAAGTCCTTCCTATAGAGTTCTCTCCGATGGTTAATGAGTTCCTTGATGTCTTTCTCGATGAACTTCCCGGTGTTCCTCCTTAAAGGGACATAGACTTTGGTATAGACCTTCTTCCCAAAACTCAACCCATTTCTATTCCCCCTTACCATATGGCCCCGGCAGAGTTGAAGGAATTGAAGGAGCAATTGAGGGATTTGTTGGAGAAAGGTTTTTAAGGCCTAGTTGATCACCTTGGGGTGCACCGGTGTTGTTTGTGAAGAAGAAGGATGGTACTCTTAGAATGTGCATGGATTATCGGCAACTTAATAGGATCACCATAAAGAATAAATACCCTCTACCAGGAATCTCATCGGGAAAGACATCAAGAAACTCATTAGCCACCGGAACTGACTCAATGGGAAGGAATTTGGACTCAACATCCCTAACCCTTTGAAGACGATAGAGACGATCCTCACAAATCAACTTTTGGGCTTTAAGACAAGAAATGAATCTACCCTTGACAACCACATCACGACTTTCCCACTCAAGGACAGGCTTATTAGGGAATCAGAATTTAACTCTATGGGTTCTACAATCAATAGAAGCATAATATGCATACAACCAATCCATCCCAAGAATCACATCAAAATTCACCATATCTAACACAATAAAATCACATGGCAAGATTTATGCAATATAATCATAGGACAATTTTGGTACACTATTTTAGCAATAATAAAGTCACTAATAGGGGTAGACACTTCATAAGGTTCACACAATAATTCGGGACTCACATGAAACTTTTTGGAAACAAAAGAAGTAAATAAAGAAAGAGTGGCACCCGGGTCTATCAATGCATACACATCAAAATCAAAAACTTTAACATACATGTGAAGCACCATGCCAAGTCTAGTGTTCCCTAGAGGGGTATGGTTGAGAATATCGATGGCAATCCCCATAATCCTTAGCAACCCATGGACAAAGTCTCAACTTATGATCCTTTGTGCCACATACGAAACATGCACTCGAACCGGCCAAACAATCTCCCGGATGGTACCTTCCACATTCATGGCATGTAAGAAGAGATTGAACACCAATACCCTTGCCTTTTCCTTAAGCATATGGACAATCAACAATCTTGTGGACCATCTTCCCACACCAAAAAAGTGCAATTGTGTTCCTCCAACATGTACCACTATGATTTTTGCCACATGTTGGACACCTAGAACGGGTCACTCCACCATTGCCACTAGGCTTAGCATACGAAAGCCTACCTTCAAGTTGCGCCTTTCTTCTCCCTTCCTTGGAGGCCATAGGGAAATCCCTCATTTTATGCCCAACACCGCCACACTTGAAACAACCCTCAATTCCCGCCAAACACTCCCCTTGATGTTTCTTTCCACACTTTTGACAATTGACAAAAAGGACACTTTCCTTGTTGTTCTTGGGCATCGGTAAATTAGTAGAAGATGAAGCACCCTCAACTTGGGCCCTCTTTCCCCCTCTCTCCCTCCTCTTATCATTTGATATCTTAGGGGCACCTACCGAATGGTTGAGTTGAATGGTCACTACCTTGGCCAATAGCCATAGAGCATTACGAACCTTCACATTTGACATGTCAACGTTGGGAAGTTGACCCTCAAGTGAAGGATGGTCACCACCTTGTTCACCACCCTAAATAGCTTGAGACATGTTCTGAAACATAATGATTAAGAATAAGAAATAAGTCTTAGTAGACTTAACTCTATCGCACCATAAATAAGTGAAACATTTCCTAAAATGCCTCATAGCTTCCCATTCATACTTGTGGCGCACTTCACAAATATGAATAAGACTCTAATCGATGCGGTGTGTGGGATTCTGAGGACCATTAATAACCTAATGCTCTGATACCAATTTTGTCAATACCCAAGCCTAGCACCTAGACGCGACATAGCGAATGGGATCCCGAAAAGGCCCCAAACAAGCCTCTTAGCATATCACTCACACATCCTTGGTCGCGGAAGCAAAATAAACAACACGAGAGATATAAATAAGATAAGCAAGACTAAGGAAAATATTGATATTTATAAAGCATGCAGAGTGAAAGCTCAAAACATAAGTATAATAAATATCCAACAACACCTCTAACATGGAATGGAGCGAGGCCCAAGACACTTTCCAAGCTCACCCTCATAGTATCAAGTGTGTAACATAAAGAAATAGCAAATGGAAAGTGTAACATACATAGCATCTTCATACTTGAGGACTCACCAAAAGTTATCTCCAAAGCACCAAGCTAAACTCATGAAGGATGATCGAGAGGTGCTCCAGTTCCTACATGGTAACATCATATAGGCATAGAGTATGTGTTAGTACGTTTGAATGTACTAAGTATGTAGGATGCAATGCAACAAGACATAGCTAACATAGTCAAAATGCATAATCATGAGCAATCAATAAGTATAATATCAATATGGCATGCACGATCAATGCTTGACTTAAAACCTGCTTGTAAATTATATAACCTGCAAATATAGAACATAATACATGTGTAGAAAGGGACCGTAATCATAGACCAAGTAAACTATTACTTGGAATCCAAGGCATGTCACCCCCTTGGAACGTAATTCAAGTATCTAGCCATCAACGTGGTAGTATGTGCATGTCAACCCCTAATAAGGTGGTCGAGGTACATAGTGCTTAACGTGGTAGTATGGGCATGTCGCCACCTTAACAAGGTGGTCGAGGTACCTACCCCTCAACATGGTAGTATGGGCATGTCACCCCCCAACAAGGAGGTCGAGGTATCTACACTCAACATGGTAGTATGGTCATGTCACCCCCCAACAAGGTGGTTGAGGTACCTACCCCTCAACGTAGTAGTATGGGCATGTCACCCCCAACAAGGTGGTTGAGACTTTTTACCCCCTCAATAAGGTGATTGGGCATGTCACCCCCCCTCCAATAAAGTTTGGTCAACTTGCAACACTGTAGATACTTTTCATAAATTTAATGCATACATACAATCCCTTAATAATTATATAGTCACTTGATTTATAAACCATGTAGTAGACCATCAATAACTTGAGAAACCTTATCAAGACATTTTATCAAAACCTTAGTGGGTGTGTAATGCTAGTTCAAAATCATGCAATTCAAGGGTGAAATAATATGGAAAAATTCAATGTGAATCAACCCACCAACTCATGTAAGATACCTTGAAATCCCTCATCAAATTTTATAATAGATCCTAGTTTCATAACTCAAAACATATATGATCTCAATAGACAAAACCAACTCATAGTATAATCTTAAAATAGATAGCCATATATATTCAATCAACATTTCATAAAACCCCAACATAATTTATAATCAAAATCAATAATAAGAGATACGTGTAAGTAATACAACTTGAAATATGCAATTTTCATTATAAAAAAAGGTTGGGATCTATGGGTTAAAAGATACAATGGATGAAACTTACACACCTTGAGTTTGGGTTTTTCTTGATCTAAACTTTAATGAGATTTGAATCTCGGATTGAGCTCTTGAGGTCCGGAAATAAGCTTGAGACAATTGAATTTGGATGGGAATTTTGATGAAATGGTTGAGAGGTTTTAAAGAGAGTTTTTGAGTGATATAGAGTTGAAAATGGCTAAGTATAGGTGTTTTCACAGATAAGTGGGCATGGGGCTATTGCCCCAATGCCCTTGGGATGAAATAGGAAATTAAGGAAAAATCAACACTAGTCCGCATCTGGTCCGCGACGAGGAACCCAACACGAAGGGCCAATTAATACTGATTCGTACCCCAGGCGCATCGTGGCTTGCACATGGATAGACACTGTTTTACGAAAATTAGAGAAAATTATCTTTCGCTACAGGTGATGGTCACACTCTAATAAGAAAGTCATCGGCATCAATAATTAACCTAACCGAGGTTAAGGTCGAATCCACAGGGAATACAGGGCTTAACTAAAAGACTTCACTACTAATCATTTCTAGTATTTATGACTATAATCTCTAAATAAGAGGTTTTTGTGATTCAAAAACAAACTAAAACAAACACTAACTAAAACGCAAGGAAACACTCGATTTTGGGAACAACTTGGGAATTGTGTTTCCCATGGTTCATCGACTTAATTACCCTAGATATATAACTATAATTGGAAAGTAACATGCAGGATAGTGACTTAGGTTCTTCCAGCCCTCTTGTGAAGGTGAAGGTCAAATTTCACCATGGCGCTTGATCAGACACCATGGCGTGCCAACTAACCATTACCAATAGTCCCAGTCAACCTCCCCTTTGTCAGGTTTGGTTGATTAGCTGAGAACACATCAATAGAATTCTGTCATCTACTTCCCTTTTCCTATTCATCAGTACCTTAGTCGGGATCGTGATAGTAGGCAGGGTTTGGTGTTGGCCACCACCAAATAACAATAAAAATCATGGGAAATAGATAATACATGCAAAATCCCAATCATAGAAATGCAAGCAAGCTAGGTTATTTCAAAGTCAACTACTGATGGTTCCCACAACCTCAAGTTGTGGGTGCTTAGCTACTCATGGCTAAAGCAAAACACATAAGAATGCATATAATAAACATAGTTGTGACTTTCACCAATAACAATGAAGGAGATAGGCACCACAAGTTGCAAACCACAAGCTTGATTGATCAACAATGAGTACAAGGCAAGATTTGCAATCTCCAAAATGGATTTTCCAAGAAAGAACAATAATCTACCCTAAAAACCTAAGAAAAGCTTCAAAAATGTAATTGAACCTGTCTACTGGTCGACCTCTATCTCAAAAACCTCACTTAAGCTATATATAGTATTTATAAAATAACCCTAGAATTTACACAAAAAAGATGGCTAGCAGCTGATAAATCTCACAGTTACGATAGGATGATCTATGAGTCATAGTCGGGTTCTCATATTAGGTTTTTGGCATCTTCGACTGAACTTGTATGGCCCATAGGTATGAGTCATTGCTTGGACTGCGACTCATATGTTTGTTTCATAGGCTCAGTCTTCAGTTTTTTGTCCAATATTTTGGCTCTCTGATTTTCGCTACGAGTCCACCTATACGAGTCGTAGTGTGTATTATGACTCGTAGAATGTCCTCGTAGGAGTGACCTTCACTTGGAAGATTTCTGATTTTGATCTCTCATTCTTGCTACGACATTACCCTATGACCCGTAGCTTGAGCTAAGACTCGTAAGTTGGCTCACATGGCCTATACTTCGGATAAATCTGCAACTTTTCTTCAAAATAATGTCAACCTAACTTTTCTGCAAGATTAACACAAAAACACATCAAAACCATAAAAAGTCGCTTTAAGAACTCACAAAATCCATTGTTTCAGGCACTAAACATGTTGTATTTTGACATCACATCAATACCCTTAACTTAGAATTATTGCTTATCCTAAAGCGATGACTCAATCTACGCAAACAAAGAGAAGTACATAGTAACTATGCTAATGGCATATATATATCAAATCCTCTTATTCAGGTACCCAACTACCATGTTCAAAACAGGATTGTGAAATTATTTAGCAAAGAGGAATATAATGAGATACGTGGCAATCCAACTATGATAAGCTAATGAGTATCAATCATCTACAATCACGGGTACAGTCATATGCTACTCAAGTAGTGCAAATTCCCTCACTAGAAAGAAGTCTCTCATACTTATTCAAAAGTATTTAGAATTCAAGGACTGAGGAATCATTCTCACTCTCACAACTGAAATTCAATGCATACTGACTAACACCAAAGGCTTACCTCTATACTCATCTTCTGTCTTAGTGATTAAGTGGAGGTGGATCACTTTAGGACTTATAGGCTTGTAACAAAGGTTCAGGGGGCTATGGTGTGGTATTTTTGGCAAGTAGTGACTAAAAGCTATCCTTGAACCATGTGTAATCACACTTTTTGCTTTCATCATCTAACCTATTTTTAATCACTCCATGTTTCTTCTCTTGTTTTAAACTTTTCTCGAGTGCTTTCTTTCTCTTTCTCAACTGTACCTCAATTTCAAGCTCATTTTTGCTATTTTTCCTCAACTCAGGGCGCTTTTCTTTTCTTTTTCTTCACTCATTTCATGCTTTTTCATTTCTTTCTTGATTTCCAACCTAACCACCTAATTATTATTACTTTGCTACAATAAGCGCCACCCTCAACTTAGGCTTTTAGCCCCAGGTGAAGTACACAATGTCTATGCCTCAAACCAGGGCCACTAACTGCAATCACCCTCAACTTAGGCTTTTGGACTCAATCAAGGTTCATATGTTCAAGGATAGACCAGGGCCAATATCGAGGAATTTCATCAAACAAGTTTAAGCTAGCAATGTATCAAGAAAGAATGAGTACATGATGAGCTCAAAAGTTTGGAACAAGGGATTACCTAACTCATCTTGTGGGTCATTTAGACTAAAAGTAGTTTCACAAAAAAAACAAAGGCCTAAGATCCCTTCCATATCCACCACATCACCAAACCAAGATAGAGTAAGAAGTCAAGTTTTGGGTCCATACAAGATGCAAGAATGCAATAAAATAAGCTCACAACACACATGAAAATTGCATCCACAATCAAGTATAGACTCACAGGTCATGCTTTCAGTCTCAGCTTACCTTCGCAATATCAGAGCAAACATTGTCAGATACTCAAAAATATATGAATGCATCAATAATAACAACCTCAAAAATTTGAGGGTACCCAATTTTTCATCAAAACATTGAAAACAAATTTAAAATTTATGTATATGCCAATAGATACCACTACTATGAATTTTTCTACCTAAACGTGCCAGTTCAACAGAAAAGCAAGTATCCACAAGGAAAAAGAAGCACGGTAAGAAAACCTTGAGATCAAATATAGGAGAAGTTATGGACTCGAGGCTCCTCAAACTTAACCTTAATCCATAACTTCACCACCCCACCAAAAGATGATACTTTGTCCTTAAAGTAGAAACACAAAGAAAAGGTGCAAGCAGTGTACCTTGGGTTGCCTTCTAGGAAGCGCTTGATTTATCGTCGTGGCCTGACAAGAAGCTTTTGCATTCATACCTCTTCAAGGTCCCAATCTTCCACTGTTTCGATCTCTTCCATGTCACCCGTATACCTTTTTACTCTTTGTCCATTGACTTTGAAAGTTTTGCCATCCCTACTCTCTAATTCGATAGCGCCATGACTAAAAACATGCACAACTCTGAAAGGCCCCATCCATTTAGATTTGAGTTTTTCTAGGAAAACACCTCAACCTGGAGTTGTAAAGCAATACCATGTCTCCCGGAACTAAAAGGTGATCTTCAATTCTACAATCATGCTGAACCTTCATTCGTTGCTTGTACAAAGTGGAGATCTCATATGCTCGTAGTCTAAACTCATCAAGCTCATTCACTTGCATCAACCTAGAGGTTGCAACTTCTTGCCAATCTAGATTTAGTTTCTTCAATGCCCACAATGCTTTCTGTTCAAGTTCAATTGGCAAGTGACAGGATTTTCTAAAATACCAGTTGATATGGAGACATTTCGATGGGAGTTTTAAAGGCAGTCCGATAGACCCATAAAGCATCATCCAACTTCGTTGACCAATATGTACGATTCACATTCCCTGTTTTGGATAGGATTTTCTTTATTTACCTATTTGGCACTTCCACTTGCCCACTAGTTTGGGGATGATATAGGGTTGCAACATGGTTTTTCACTCCGTATCTTTCAAGGAGAGATTTGAACAGTCGGTTGCAAAAATGAGAACCTCCATAACTGATAATTGCCCAGGTGTGCCGAACCTAGAAAAAAACTACTTTTTCAAAGAAATCCTATAACACTCTTACCCTCATTATTCGGTAGGGCTACGACCTCTACCCACTTGGAGACATAATCAACTACAACTACAATATACTTGTTACCATGAGACCTAACAAAGGATCCCATAAAATCAATCCCAACTGCAACTAGAATGTACTTGTTACCATGAGACCTAACAAAGGATCCCATAAAATCAATTCCCCAAACGTCGAATAGTTCTATGACCGAAATAAGATTTAGAGGATGTTCGTGCCTTTGCAAAACTCTTCCCTCTCTTTGACATCTGTCTCATGACTTTATAAAATCATGGGCGTCTTGATGTATAGATGGCCAATAGTAGCCACACTGTAACACCTTGTAAACCATTCTAGCTTAACTGTGATGGCCACCCACCAATAAAGAGTGACATACTTCAAGAATGCTCATTATCTCTGCTTCTGGAACACATCTATGGATGATCCCATCAGCACAAATGTGAACAAATATGGCTCATCCTAGAAAAACTTATTTACATCTTGCATAAACTTGCGACGTTGATGGGTGTTCAAATCAGAGGGCATTATATCACTCACCAAATAGTTAACATAATCTGCAAATCAAGGTATAAGATCATGTGATGCTGCCAGAACTCTTTCAACAGGGAATGAGTCATTTATGTCCATCCCATTATCAAATTTCACCATAGCCTCATCTTCCAATCTAGAAAGGTGATCGACAACCTGGTTTTTCGACCATTTTCTATCAATCACGTCAAAATTGAATTCCTGCAAGACAAGTACCCATCTGATCAAGCTAATCTTTGCATCCTTCTTTACCATTAGATATTTTGAGCACTGCATGGTCGGTGTGTACAATCACTTTAGTTCCCAACATGTATGAATGGAATTTTTCAAATGCAAAGACCAATGCAAGCAATTCTTGTTCAGTCATGTTTGTAATCCTTCTGAGCCACATTCAGTGCTTTGTAGGCATAATAGATCTGATGCAAGACTCTCTCTCTCTGTGTGTTGTCCCAACATCACACTGAGTGCAACCCCACTTGCATCACATATTAGCTCAAACGGTTGTGACCAATCTGCAGCAACAATGATGGGAGTTGTGGTAAGCCTTCTTTTCAATTCTTTGAAGGCGTGTATGCATGCATCATCAAATACAAACTTCGCATCTTTTTTCTAGAAACTTATACAAGGTTTGTGAGATCTTAGAGAAATTCTTTATGAAACGGTGATAGAATCTGGCATGACCTAGAAAACTTCTGATACCTTTTACCGAAATTGGTGGCGGTAATTTTTCTATCACCTCAATTTTTGTTTATCTACCTCAATTCCTTTGCCCGAATGTTGTGTCCAAGTAAGATGCCCTTTTTGACCATAAATGACATTACTCCCAGTTTAGCACCAAGTGGCTCTCGACATATCTCTGCTACATATCACACAAATGTAAAAGGCATTTTTCATGCAAGTGTCCTCGTAGGAGTGACCTTCAGCTGGAAGATTTCTGATTTTGCTCTCTCATTCCTACTACGACACCACCCTATTATTCGTAGCTTGAGCTACGACTCGTAGGTTGGCTTATATGGCATATGCTTCAGTTAAATCTGTAAATTTTCTTCAAAATCATGCCAACCTAACGTTTCTTCAAGATTAACACAAAAACATCAAACCCATAAAAAGTCTCTTTAAGAACTCACAAAATCCCTTATTTTAGGCATAAAATGTGTTGTATTTCGACAACACATTACCGGGTCCTCTAAAATTGGGGCTATGCCCATTGCCCACTCAATTTTGTGCCCTGATCAAGAATATGAGGTCGGATAATCAATATTATGCATTAATTTTGAGATATATGGAAATCATGATTATGGGCATTTATGAATCACATTTTTGGGGCGTTTCAACAAGATACTCATGTTATTATTAAAGTATAATTATTTTAATTATTCTGTGGGATTTGACTTAGCACCGATTGAGGCTTGAGATGGAGGCTCTACTCAAGGGGTCCTTATATAAGTCTTTAGTCTCTAAACTATGTGACACCATAGGATTATGAATGTTACCCTTGTTATACTAGTGGATCCATCGAGTCATGTTATCATGTTTGGTTTACCTTGGCAGGTAGACCACACTTCGCTGGGAGGTGTCATGCCCAGTCACCTGAACCGAGGGGCTATCATGCTTGCGAGTCCAAGTTGTAGCTGCTTGGTTTATGTCGGTTGAGGTCTCTTCCCATATATGTATGATATATTGTGCAAGTTGAATGTTTTACAAGTATATTTGATCTCAAGCATTGATCATGCATGTCATATTGATATTATATCTGCATTGATTACAATTATGCAATTTGAATATATTGGCTTATGTTTTTGTTACATTGCACCTCACATACTTAGTACATTCAAATGTACTAACGCATACTCTATGCATACATGATATTACCATGTAGGTACCGAAGCATCTTTTGATCATCCTCCTTCACGTGGCTAGCTTGGTACTTTGAAGAAAAGTTTGGTGATTCCTTAACTCCGAGGACAATATCTAAGAAAGCCCGGGAAGTGTCTTGACCCCCGCTCAATCCTAAGTTAGAAGTGTTGTTGGATATTATGTTTTGTATATGCTACGATCTTGACTCTTTTCATGCATTTATGATTATCAAAGACTTCCCTTAGTCCTATTTTCCCTTTTCATTAATTGAATCTTATTATTGCTTAATTTTGCTACCACAACTTGGATGTGTGCATGTTACAATCAAAGGTCTTGTTTGGCGTTGTGTTCAAACTTTATTCGTCGTGTCATGTCTAGGCCTAGGCTTGGGTCATGACAGATTAAAGATGAGGGCAAGTCAAAGTCAATGGAACACTTGTTGTGCTCTACAAAAGCAAAACAGAGAAAAGATCAACTAAGGTCAGTACAGGGTAGTAGTATTGAGTAGGTACCATTGGCCGACTCAAAATAGAAATCAGCATACACAAAGTAATGTCAAGAAATCAATTTAACAGTTGTAAGCAACAAACAACAAGTGTAAGTGACTGCACAATGAAATAAGTATATAATCTATCAGCAATATCAAAAAGGACTCAGGCCTCCAAACCATGCTTGTTTTGGAAGATAGGTTCTATGAAATTGAGTATGTTAAGTCATTTTAATATGTTTTCCTTTGATATTACAGTGTCAGAACGTGACACCTGATTCAATATATATCATGTGAGAACGTGGCATCTGATCTCATAATATTATGTCAGAATGTGACACCCGATCCAAATATATATCATGCCAGAACGTGGTATTCGATCCCATAATATCATGTCAGAAAGTGTCATCCGATCTAAATATATTTAATTCATCATTCTTTATCATTACTTTCCACTTCATCAATAATATTTCATCAAGCCTTCACTTTAATAAGGCAAGGTCAAGATTATGAATTTCATGGTCTTAGGATTTCAAACTAATCACAGGACATATCAATCATCCAAATCACAATAATTAAGTACATATAATAATTTTACAACATCATTCAATGAATATTACTATTAAAAGACTCTCTAACACATAGAATAATCATTACCTACCTCAACCAAAGAACTAAAGCCAAGCAAGCTAATCCACCAATGATTTTCCTTTCTCCAATATCTTCAAATATTTTGAAACTATCAAATACGTGATATTCGTAAGTAAACGAGTCCATAGATACCCATATTCCCATATATCCAGCCTAGACCCAAAAGCTCATCCAATTCTATAGTTAATTTCCTAAATCTCAAACCTAGGGTCAAATTTTAATTCCTTCAATATTAAAAACCTAATGACATTCACACAATTCAATACTATTGAATGATAGATTGTGGATTGGTTGCATCAAGTTAATGTGAAATTAAGTAACACTTCAATAAATAGTTTAATTTACATTATTATATGCAAATTTTTCTTATGTAGAATCCAGTTCATCCATTTAGTGGTAAATGCTTATCGAGAAAGCTTATTTTCTGACACCAATATGGAATGAAGAATATTGAATCCTTCACCTAATTAAATTAGAAAGAAAATTATTCCTTTTGTTTTCTTGTACCAATCTACAATAATATGAAAATTTGCATGTGTCACCATGGCATCCTTGCTACATGGTTAGGAGAATAATGAAGAATAAAATGATTACATCTTCAATAAAGTAATGCTACTGTGCAGCAAATCCACTTACAAATGAATTTTTTTTTTCCAATTTATTTATGTCATTCTAAGTCCCAATTAATACATTCATTTATATATCTAAATTAACTACCACCACTGTTACTACCATTAAATTTTAAAGAGAAAAAGAAAACATATATACATATATAAATGAAGGAAAGAGGGCGTACACATTAGTTATAGCACCTCAACTTTCACTCGAATATAATATACATATATTGTCACAACTCAAGTCAAGGGTCTAGACGTGACACGACAAATGGGAAGTCCAGAGACAGCCCAAACATGCCTCTTACCATATCATGTACACATTCTTGGTTGCGGAAGAAAAATAAGACAATAACAAGAGTCAAATATTAAAAAAGGAAGGGGGACTAAGGGAAGTCTTTCATAATCATAAACATAAGGAGAGTCAAGCTCATAAGCATATACAAATATAGTACCCAACAACACCTCTACTAGAGAACGAAGTGGGGGCCAAGACACTTCCCGAACTCACCCTCATAACAATAAGTATCCATCATAAAGAATAAGTGTCAAGATAGCGTGAGTAAAAGTAGATATTATCCTCGGAGTTGAGGACTCACCAAAGCATTCTTCAAAGAACCGAACTAGCCACGTGGAGGGGGATGATGGATAGGAGCTCCGGTCCCTACATGGTGATATCATGTGACATAAAGTATGCATTAGTACTTGAACGTGCTAAGTATATGGGATGCAATGCAATGAACATAAGCCATAATATTCAAAAAACATGCATATAGTCAATGGATATAATCTCAATATGACATACTTAATCAATGCTTGGGTGTAAACATTCTTGAGGATAGTCATACTTGCATATCTTATTCAATACAATAGAGTGGCATGATTAGCTCATCCAAATACCTTGTACTAGAGAGTGGGGAGTATAGTATGAATCATGACCCCTTCTAGTAGGTAATAAATAGTACATGGTATTAAGTCATACATGAATGTAAGACTTACAACATGGCTCATTTCACCTTCACGTAGACATTAAGTAATGTATCATAATACGTCGTATATGATGGTAAGGTGTACAAGATGGTTCATGATCCCTTTATGTAGACATGTGCTTTGTACTAGAGGATGAGGAGTACAACATGATTCATGATCCCTTCTAGTAGTCTTCAATATTCACAAGAACATAAAACTTAACATAAGAGCTCAACAGTTGACTTGTAGATCATAAAGTTTATCATGATTTCAATACATGCTTGGGATCATATATCTCGAAACAAATGACTTGTAAAAATCATATAATAGCTCATCAATGACTTGAGAATTCTTATCATGTAATTTCATCAAACAGATGGTGAGTTCATGAAACTTGTTCAAAATCATGCAACTCAAGAATATAACAAGAAGGAACAAAATCAATTTAAATCAACCTATCAATCGTGTGGTAAAACCCTCGTTTAGGGTATCTCAAAGTTCATCTCAAAATTCACAATAGCTCAGAGTTTTCATAGTTCACACCATGGATAACTTCAATATGTCTAAATCCACTCATGTTATGAGATTAAAATAGATATTCATGCATAATCAATCAATACTTTATAAACCCCAACATAATTTACATTCATAATCCATAATAAGAGATACCCATAAGTAATACAACTTAAAATCATGTAATTTTCATAAAATGAGAAGGTTAGGCTCCATGGGTGAAAAGACACATGGATGAAGACCCACATAACTCAAACTAGGATTTTCTTGGAATAAAGTTGGGGAAAACTTGAAGCTTGAGATGATTTCTTAAGTCCCAAAATTGAGCTTGAAATCCTTGAGTTTGGATGAAAGATTTGATAAAGCCTTTGAGAGGTTTTAGAGAGGGGTTTGTGAATTTGAGAATTGAAAATGCCTAAGTATGGAAGATTTCACGTTTAAATGGGCATTGACTCATTACCTAAATGCCCTGGATGAAAAAAGAAATTGTGGAAAAACTGACACTATTCCGTATCCAGTCCGCAACGTGAACAAAATATTGAGGTCTTTTTGTGCTAGTCCGTGCCCAAGTCGTCGTTGCTCCTGGGGCGTGATGCACACTACAAAGTGATTAATTAGTGAAAATTTTTTTTTGCTACAGGTCTTCTAAAATCTAGGTTATATCGATTTCCCACTCAATTATGCCCCCTGATCAAGAATATGCAGTCGAATTTTTGAAATCACGCATGATTTTGAGATATATGAAAATTACGATTATAGGGCATTCCAAGCACATGAGGGTGTTTCAATATCTACCCCTTGGAAACATTCGTCCCTAATTATCAAAGAAACATGCGTAAGAGATGTAATATGAAGATTTCAGCCCAACATTAATGCAACAAATGTACTTAAATATCATTTTCAAAAAAGTCCCAACATGAATGTCAAAAACTTGTTACCATGAACATGAATGTATGCAATAATGACATGAGGGCTGAAACTTAAGACTTGAAATTACAGATGGGACTTAATTTATTACCTACGACTTGAGTAGAGTGCAAGGGATATGGGTATCGCTTTTTTATGTCCATCTCGGCTTCTCATATGGCACTTTCAACTTGTTGATTCCTCCAAAGGACCTTGACGGATGGTACGTCTTTGTTTATCAACTTTTCGCTTGTCTATCAAATATCTCCACCGGGACCTCCTCATAAGTCAAATTATCTTCCACAACACCCATAATATCTAAGGGAACTATAGCACTTGGGTCACCTACACACTTCCTCAACATAGATACATAGAAGACCGGATGAACCACGTTCATATCCGTAGGAAACTCCAATTCATAGGCAACCTTACCAATTCTTCTCAAAATTCTATAAGGTCCCATAAACCTTGGGCTCAATTTCCCGTTCTTTCAAAATCGGACCACACCCCTCATGGGTGAGACCTTCAAGTAAACCTAATCATCAACATTAAATTCAAGGTTTCTCCTCCTCATATTGGAATAAGACTTTTGTCTACTTTGAGTTGTCTTTAGTCTCTCCCTTATCAACCTCACCTTCTCCAAAGCTTCCATAACCAAATTTGGGCTTAACAAAGCCATCTCCCTCACATCAAATCACCTAATCGGGGATCTACAATACCTATCTTATAGAGATTCAAAGGGAGCCATATCGATACTAGAGTGCTAGCTATTGCATAAGCAAACTTGATAAGTGGAAAGTGTTCATCCCAACAACCCATGAACTCTAAAATACAAGCTCTAAGCATATCCTCAAGAGTTTGGATAGTCCTCTGCTTGACTATCCGTTTGAGGATGAAAAGTCGTGCTAAGCTTGACCTTGGTACCAAGACCCTTTTGGAAGGATCTCAAAAAATGAAAAGTGAATTGAGCACCACGATCCGAAATGATAGACAAGGGTACCCCATGCAATCTAACCAACTCATGAATAAACAACTTGGCATAATCTTCGGCATCATAGATCATTTTGACCGGTAGATAGTGAAACGACTTTGTCATTCTATCCACAATATCCCAAATAGAATTAAAGTGTCTCTTAGTCTTTGGCAACCCAACCACCAAATCCATGTTGATCTCTTCCCACTTCCAAGAAGAAATTTCTATGTCTTGGGCTAGGACACCTGACCTTTGATGTTTAGCTTTCACTTAATGGCAATTGTGACACCCGACTACGAACTTAGCAATATTTCTCTTCATACCACCCCACCAATATACTTCCCTCAAGTATCTATACATCTTTGTGGAACTGGGGTGAATAGAATATGATGAATTCGGGGCCTCCTTCAAAATCAACTCCCTCAAGTCATCAACATTAGGCATGCACAACCTACCTTTGTACCAAAGGGTACCACCTCCCCCTTGGGAGAAAACCTCCACTTTACCATCCTTCACCAAAGACTTCAACTCTAGGAAAGTGTGGTCATTGTCTTGTTTTGACTTTTCTTTAATCAAAGAAGATTCAGAACCATTAACAACCACTACACCACCATTTTCAACTTCATTCAACCTAGCCCCGAACCTAGCCAATAGGTGAACTTCCCTAACCACCTCCTTGTTACCGACACCAATATGAGCTAGACTACCCATGGACACTCTACCTAAAGAATCGGTCACAAAATTAGCTTCGCTGGGATGATAGTGCACACTTATATCATAATCCTTATAGAGTTCTAACCACCTTCATTTTCTCAAGTTAAGATCTTTTTGTTTGAACACATACAAGAGACTCTTGTGATTGGTAAACACATCTACATGAACCCCATACAAATAATGACGTCAAATTTTTAAAGCAAACACAACGTCCACCAATTCAAGATCATGAGTGGGATAATTTTGCTCATGCTCCTTAAGTTGCCAAGAGGCATATGTTATAACCTTGCCATATTGCATCAAAACACACCCCAAACCAATCCTTGAAGCATCACAATAAATCACAATCCCTTCTAACCCTTCCGATAAAGCCAAAATAGGAGTGGAGATAAGCTTGTCTTTCAAAGTTTGAAGCCTCTTTTTACATTCATCAGTCCAAACAAATTTTTCCTTCTTTTGGGTCAACTTTTTCATAGAGGAAGCAATAGAAGAGAAATTATTCACAAACCTTCGGTAATAACCCGCCAAACCTAAAAAAATCCTAATATCCATCGAATTCAAGGGTCTAGACAATTCCTTATCACCTCCGTCTTCTTAGGGTCCACTTTAATGCCATTACCCAACACAACATGCCCTAGGAATGCAATCTCTTTCAATCAAAATTCATATTTTTCATATTTAGTAAACAACCTCTCATTCCTCAAGGTTTACAACCCCACCCTCAAATGATTCTTCTTCACTCCAGGAATAAATCAATATATCATCAATGAAGACAACCACAAACATATCATGGTAGGGTTTAAGGACCCTATTCATAAGATCCATAAATATTGTTGGTGCATTAGTCAAGCCAACAGATATTACACAAATTCAAAATGCCCATACCTAGTCTAAAAAGTTGTCTTGGGAATGTAACACTCCCTCACTCTCACTTGGTGATACCCGAACCGAAGATCAATCTTAGAAAAATGACTAACCCCTTTGTAGTTGATCAAAAAGGTCATTAATCCTTACTAGAGGATACTTGTTTTTTATAGTGACTCTATGGAGTTGTCGGTAATCAATGCACATTTTAAGGGAACCATTTTTTTTATTTACAAACAACACCAGTGCAGCCCAAGATGACTTGCTAGGCCTTATGAAACCCTTCTTCAAAAAATCCCTCAATTGATCCTTCAACTCTTTCAACTTTGTTGGGGTCATAAGGTAAGGGGGAATGGAAATGGCTCGTGTATCGGAAAGAAGGTCTACACCAAAGTCTATTTCCCTTTTTGGGAGGAACATCAGGAAGCGCATCGGGAAAGACATCAAGAAACTCATTGACCACCGGAACCGACTCAATTGGAAGAACCTTAGACTCAACATCCTTAACCCTTATAAGATGGTAAATGCAACCCTTAAAAATCAATTATTGGGTTTTAAGACAAGAAATGAATCTACTGTTAACCACCACATTACAACTTTCCCACTTAAGGACCGGTTCATTAGGGAATTGGAATCTAACTTTACGGGTCCTATAATCAATGGAAGCAAGATATGCATGTAACCATTCCATACCAAGAATGATATCAAAATCCACCATGTCAAGTTCAACAAAATTACAAGGCAAGACTTTATACAATCTTTATAGACCCTTTCTACAATAATGGACTGACCAATGGGGATAGACACTTCATAAGGTTCACATAACGATACGGGACACACATGAAGCTTATTGGCAACAAAAGGAGTAATGAAATAAAGAGTGGCACCCGGATCTATCATAGCATACACATCATAATAAAAACCCTTTAACATACCGATAACAACATCGAGCATGTCATCCACTCCTTGCCTCTATTGGAGCGCATAAAACCGGTTGAGACGTGGAGAACCTCTTTGTTAGCCACCTTGAGCCCTTTGATCAACATGGCCACCTTGCCCTTGAGGATGACCATCATTGCCTTTGTTTTGAACATAAGGGAAATTAACGAGCTTATGGCTTACTTTCCCACACCCATAACACGCGTTTGAATCCTTCAAGCATTTACCACTATGATTCCTCCCACATTTTTGGCACCTAGGATTAGTCACTGCACTATTGCAACCTGGAAACCATGGGTTAGGCATCCCCTTATTAATAAATATCTTGTTGGGAGCACTAGAGGACCCTTGTCCTTAAAATTTTTGATTTTGTTGAAATCAGCCACCCTTAAATCGAGCTCTCTTGGGCTCCACACTTTTCCTCTTCCTAAGTTTTTCACCCTCAATTTGTTCGGCATATGCCATGAGCCAAGACAAGTCCTTATCACTCACTAGCATGGCGGTACAATACTCTTCATTTGCTAAGTCAGGCACCCCCGACACAATCTTGTTCATTCTTGATCTAGGATCCATAATCAAATGAGGAGCATACTTAGAGAGCTTGGTGCATTTGAGGGCATACTCTCTCACACTCATAGAACCTTGCTTAAGGTTCATGAATTCCATATTTTAGCCTTTCTCAACTCAATAGGGATGAATCAATTGAGGAAGGAATCCTTGAACTCCTCCCAAGGAATAGCATCATGATTTCCCCTCTCAAACTTCCATTGAGCAAACCAAACTTCAGCCACACCTTTAAGTTGATAGGTCGCTAGTTTCGCCTTCTCTTCTGAATTCACCCCCAAAATAGCTAGCACTTATACACCTCATCGATAAATTCTTGGGGATCTTCCTCTGTTTTAGACTCATGAAACTCTAGAGGTTTCATCTTTGTGAAGTTCCTTACCCTTGAGTCCTAGGTAGGAGCTTGGGCCCCTTGATTTAATAGGTTGGTCATAGCATGGGCCAATATAGTGATAGCATTCCAGAACTCAACTTGGGTAGCCCCTCCATCCTTAGGAGCTTGAGGAGTGGGATGAGGCGGTTGCTCCTTGGGTGTATAGGCCCTCCGTTGTCTCCCTCTTAGTAGTGGCACAATCTCGAAGAGCAAAAAAGTGTTTGTTAGGGAAGGAAGCCTTATCTTTGCATCTAAAGCACAACATAGATCATGAAGAAGTGAAACATTTCCTAAAACACCTCATAGCCTCCTATTCATACTTGTGGCGCGCTTCACAACCATGAATAAGACTCTACTTGACGTGGTGTGTTAGAATTACAAGGACCATTAATAACTTAGTGCTTCGATACCAAGATTTTCATGACCCAAACCTAGGGTCTAGACGTGACATGGAGAATGGGAAGTCCAGAGACAACCAAAACAAGCCTCTTAGCATATCATGTACACATCCTTGATCGCGAAAGCGAAATAAGACAATAACAAGAGTTAAATATTAAAAAGGGAAGATGAACTAAGGGAATTTTTTCATAATCATAGAAACATAAGAAGAGTCAAGCTCATAAGCATATACAAACAAACCATCTAACAACACCTCTACTAGAGAACGGAGGGGGGGCCAAGACACTTCCAGGCTCACCCTCATAATAATAAGTATCCATCATAAAGAATAAGTCCCAATATAGAATAAGTAAAAGTAGATATTGTCCTCAGAGTTGAGGACACACCAAAGCATTCTTCAAAGAACCGAACTAGCCACGTGGAGGGGATGATAGATAGGAGCTCCGGTCCCTAGATGGTGATATCACGTAGGCATAAAATATGCATTGGTATTTGAATGTGCTAAGTATATGGGATGCATTGTAACGAGGACATAAGCCATAATATTCAAAATACATACATAGTCAATAGATCTCAATATGACATGCTTAATCAATGCTTGGGAGTAAACATGTCTGAGGATAGTCATACTTGCATATCTTGTTCAACACAATAGTGTGACATAATTAGCTCATCCAAATAACTTGTACTAGAGGGTGGGAGTATAGCATGAGTCATGGCCACTTTAGTAGGTAATGAATAGTACATAGTATTAAGTCGTACATGAAAGTAAGACTTACAACATGGTTCATGACCCCTTCACGTAGACATTAGGTAATGTATCATAATGTCGTACATGAGGGTAAGGTATACAACATGGTTCATCACCCTTCCATGTAGACATTTGCCTTGTACTAGAGGGTGAGGAGTACAACATAATTCATGATCCCTTCTAGTAGGCTTCACAATTCACAAAAACATAAAAATTAGCATAAGAGCTCAATAGTTCACTTGTAGATCATAAAGACTTGTCATGATTTCAACACATGCTTGGGAGCCCATAATTATCTCGAAACACTTGACTTGTAAAAATCATACAATAGCTCAACAATGACTTGAGAATCTTGTCATGTAGTTTCATCAAACATATGGTGGGTCATGACACTTGTTCAAAATCATGCAACTCAAGAATATAACAAGAAGGACTAAAATAAATAGTGTGCTAAAACCCTCATTTAGTGTATCTTGAAATTCATCTCAAAATTCACAATAGCTCATAGTTTTCATAGTTCACATCATGCATAACTTCAATAGGTATAAATCAACTAATGGTATGAGATTAAAATAGATATTCATGCATAATCAACCAATACATGATAAACCCCAACATATTTTACATTCATAATCCATAATAAGAGATACCCATAAGTAATACAACTTGAAATCATGCAATTTTCATAAAATGAGAAGGTTGGGCTCCATGGGTGAAAGGTCCCTTGGATGAAGACCTACATACCTCAAACTAGGATTTTCTTGGAATAAAGTTGGGGAAGACTGGAAGCTTGAGTTGAGTTCTTGAGTCCCAAAATTGAGCTAGAAATCCTTGAGTTTAAATGAGAGATTTGATAAAGTCTTAAAGAGGTTTTAGATAGGGTTTTGTGAATTCTAGAGTTGAAAATGGCTAAGTATGAAAAATTTCACGTTTAAATGGGCATTGGGTCATTACCAAGTGCCCTTGGATGAAACAAGAAATTAAAGAAAATTTAACACTAGCCCGCGTCCAGTCTACGATGCGGACCAAACACGAAGGACCGTTTGTGCTAATCTGCGCATAGCCCGCATCGCGCCTGGGGCGCGAATGCACATTGGAAAGTGATTAATTAGTAAAAATTATTTTTCGCTACGAGTCTTCTAAAATCCGTGTTATACCCATTTCTCACTCAATTTTACCCCTAATCAAGAATATGAAGTCGAACTTTTGAAATCACGCACGATTTTTGAGATATATAAAAATTACAATTATGGGCATTCCGAAGCACATGAGGGATATTTCATATATAACCTATCCAATAGTCATATTCATGAATTAATTGCATGGGTATTACCTGAAGCAGTTCAGCTGCTTTTCATCGTCCACTCGTCGCTAGATAAATCGCCCAAACCTTTTTTCTTCTTCTCTTTATTTTATTTATGTGTTGAAAGTGATAAAAGTCTGTTAAACTATTTTAGTAAATATGATATTAGTGCTATAGAGTATAACATAAATTACTATTTTAGTCCATGATTATATTAGTTATCTAAAATTTTCCCTCAACTAAATAACCTTAATTATTGAATAGTCCAAAAAGCCTCTTTAATATTTATAAGATAAATTGTTTATAGCATAAGAGGGTCTATTTCTCAAAATGACTTAATGGGTCGTTACGAAGCAACACCCAAAAAAATGCAGGCTTTTCTAAAGTGAAGTCTGGCCACTTTAGCGACGTCTCGCTATAGCTAGCCCTTTCTCACTTTAGCCGCCCAAATCCTCGCTAAAGCTAGGGCTGCTACAGCACCAGATACATATAAAATTCAACAACAATTTTGAAAGCTCAAAATCGACTCTCGGGAGTTTATGAAACTCCCTATACACAAACCACATATGCAACTCAACTAGATTTAATATTTTGGACCTAATGAAATCCTCGTAAACTGAATCCGAGGTCTCCTTGACCCTGAATTTGATTAGGCGCAACCAAACTAACTTAGACTACTTGGAATATCAAAACGCTATTAGGACATTCAAAAATTTAGACCAAACTAATTCTAGCACTAACATCATCTCCCAAAACCAATGGAACTATCAAAAATTCAATCCAAGCACCACAACTCAAAACGTTGAACAAAGTCAAACCTAAGTCAAATTTTAACTAAATTTTCAACACCAAGCCTTTTTTGATATAACAATTCCCAAGTTGATTCAGATGACTCTCCTAGATCGTTTTCCACATCTAAAAATGATGGAATTGACGGAATTCCATTCCGCAACGCGAATCTCAGAATGACTCAATTTCAAAATTAGGCAACACAAACCAAAAATTCAATCTTTAGCGGCAGAATAGCAGAGCAAGTATTAGTAGCATAACAGAACGAGGAGCCATATAAGCAACTTTTACAAAATTCTCAAAAATCAATTTTTAAAATCGATCGAACATAACTCGAGATCACTATAAGGAGGGATAAAATGATAATACTATCAAAAATATAAAAACAAATGGCCTTCAAGGTCATTACAAGTTCAGACTATTGAATATTTTTCGTAAATTTATCAAAGTAGAATATTCATGACTTCAAATATTATATATTGAGCACTGACAATGAATATAATTGTGTCCATTATGACAAAAAGGATATAATTGCTAAAACTAGTGTGTATACGGAAGACAAGTCTTCGGATTAACATATGCACACTTAATTGATTTTAATGTTTTAGTAAATATTAGAAATTTCTAAATAGTTCTAACAAAGAAATATTTATTACACATAATTTTTGTTGAATCGTTGATTCTAAATATTAGAAAAAATAATATGATAGCAACTACAATATTATCACAATTCAAATCAGGAAAATGTTTATATTACGTAAAATTTTTAATGGATTAAGTTCTAAATGTAATGACTACAAAAGTATAAATATAATGTTATGTGATTTTAAGATTCTAAATATTAGGAAAGTAATTAAATAATTTATTTTATTTAGTGTGAAATCTATTTCAAAGGGTAACAATATGAATAACTTTTTGTCAAGAGCCATTGTGCTTCTCAATATATATAGATAATATGGTTGTCATTTTTTTCCCTTTTTAGAAAAATGAAAATGAAAGAAAAAAAAAAAACAGCTTTTCTTTTCAAATTTGAGTGCTTTTGTTAGCGTCAAACAAAGAAACATCTTTTTTATTTGTACCAGATCTATATAATTCAAATGTGAACAAATAACTATGATAAATTCGGTTGGTCAAATTTATTTAATTTAATGTAATGTATTTGCCATATCATCCAAAAAAAATTAAATTTCAAAAATTTGAATGATAATTTCACTCTTATCTATTGAACTAATAATAAAAATTGGTTATATTGCATGAATTTAAGGACAACTTCCCCCTATATATACAATTAAAAATTTAGAGACTTGGATGTTATATTCATTTCTTTTTTCTTGAATATTTTTGCAAGAATATTTAAGGGGAGAAAAAAAAGAAGCTAAACGGCTTGGAATATTTTTCACATCCATTCTAGCACTTTGTGAAAAATTCATTTCTTCCTTTTGTGAATTTCAAACATTGTGTGTGCTTGGTCAAACATGTATCTACCATCTTTATAGTTTGAAATCATCATCTCAATTCTTTTGCTTCTCCCCGCAAGGGAGTTAATCAAGTTCCTTATTACATGCAAATATTGGTATTCCTTGATAAGAAGTCAAAAATTTATCAAGAAGCATCTTGAGATATCAATTGTAAAGGTACAAATTATATTCTATGTACGCATATTGAAAGTATTTCTGAAAAATCTTTCACGTTGCTAAGTCACAAAAATTTTCACTGAGTCTGAATTAAGAGTCTCCTTTGACGTACCAGACATGTTGAATTATCTTATTGTGGGTTCAGTCAATGGACTAATTTGTCTCACTGATATTGATCATTTTGGTCATACCATATATTTGACTAATCCATCTATAAACAAGTACTTGATCCTTCCTCCTTCAAGTATCTACGGCAATAAATTTGAACTTCAATTTTGATGAATGTCTATTGGATTTGGTTTTCATGAAAGGACCAATGATTTTAAGGTTGTTCAAATTGGATTTATTGACCATGATTGGTTCATTGAAGAGTCAATTTGTAATGATCCGGTGTAATACCTCGCAAGTTGTGAGATTGGAGTGGAATCTTCAAAATCAAGCTAAGTTTTCTTGCAAGCCATCATAGGAATTCCATTGACTAAGCTTCTCAAAGAACCGATAGAAGGATCAATTTTAAATGGTTATATCACTTAGCACAAAACGAACTAGGCGTCTTATGACCTACCAAACTGAAGCTCTTTGAATTAGCTTTCTAATGCATCCAGTTTCACCTCATTTAGAGTTTGGATGAAGAAGTTATGCCCATTTTCATAAAGCCCTCCTACATTGTGTTGCCTCTATTTTTCTAAGGCAAGCCACATGGGCACCCATATGGGCCGTGTGGCATCTCACGAACCGTAGGGATTAGGTATCATGAAATTCATCCCCAAATTATATTCTAAGTGTGTAATCATGTGTAGTAACTTGGTACCTTCATGCAGACGTATGTACGACCCGTGAACCTTCACACGGTCAGTACGACCTTCATTGGAAGCGCCCTTGTCTTGAAAAAATTTGTTGAAATTTTTCTAAATGTGGTCTCACGAATATCTATATGGCCCATGTGACTTTTACACAGTCAGTGAGGCCTCTAGTGTAACCTTACCTAGATTATTTTTCTAAAAATTTCTAAGCATTGTCTCACGGGCATTCACATAGACTTTGTGAGGCCTCTAGTGTAACCTTACCTAGATTATTTTTTCTGAAAATTTCTAAGCAGTATCTCACAAGCATTCACATAGATTGTGTGACCTATGTTACCACCCAAGCCTAGGGCTTAGACGTGACACGACTAATGGGGAACCCGAAGGGACCCCAATCAAGCTTCTTAACATATCATTATATATCCTTGGTCGCGGAAGCGATTAAACAACAATAAATGAATAAAAATAAGGGCATAGGGACTAAGGAAAAACCTTCATTTCATAAAACATCAAAAGAGTCAAAAAGATGCAAGCTTACAGCTTCATTACATGACTTGTCTAAAAACACCTCTAAACGAAGAAGTTAGTGGGGGCCAAAAAAAGCAACCGAGCTCACCCTCATAATCAAAGCATACAATAAAACAAAAGAGAGTCTCTATACATAGCATAAGATCAAAGAAATTGTTCCCGAAGTTGAGGACTCGCCAACTTAATTTGTAGAGAAATGGTACTAGCCACGTGGAGGAGGAGGAGGATCAAGTGGAGCTCCGGTCCCTACATGGTGACATCATGTAGGCATAAAGTATACGTTAGTACATTTGAATGTAATAAGTATGTAGAATAAAATGCAACAAGAGATGGGCAATATAATTGAAATGCATAATTGGGCAATAAATGAGCATGTAGCAATCTGGCATGCATAAATGATGCTTGTAGTAAACATGCTTACGTAGGACATTCTACATGTGTAGTAAGAGACCAACATCATAGAGATCAAGGCCTACCACCCCCTTGACGAGGCGATTGAGGTACAACCCCCCCCCAATGTGGTTGTACGGGCCTACTACCCCCTCTCGCCGCCGAGCGATGCAATTGAGGTACAAACCCTCGAACATGGTTGCACGGGCCTACTACTTCCCAAGCGAGGCAATTGAGGTACAAACCCCCAAACATGGTTGTTCAGGCCTACCACCGCCTGAACGAGGCATGGTTAACTTGCAACAGTATAGATACTATTCATGAAATCAATACATATATACATTTCTTTCATCATCATAAAGTCATACAAGTCATAGGTCATGCAATGGATCATCATTAGTTCAAGAATCCTAACCAAATATTTTATCGAACGCTTGGTGGATGTGTAATGCTAGTCTAAAATAATGCAATTAAAGAGTGAAATTATGTAAGAAATCTTGAAGTAAATCAACCCACCTTCACTTGATAATACCACCTTGCAAAGTACATCAAAATCCTTCATCAAATCTCAAGATAGATCAAAGATTCATAGCTCAAAACATGCTTAAACAGTTACACTTTTACAAAAATCCCAATATATTTTCATAGTCAAATTCATAATAGAAGGCCCATAAGTAAAATTAACTTAGAAACATGTATTTTAGGTAAAAAAGAAGCTTGGGCACCATGGGTGAAAGGACCCAATGGTTGAAACCCATATACCTTGACTTTGGAGAACTCCTTGATGAAGATTGAAATTGAGCTTTGAAGCTTGAGTAAAATCCTTAAGATCCGAAATGAGTTTTGGCACTTGAATTTTGGGTGAAATATTTGTCTAAGTGTTTGAGAGAGTATTGGGGGATGTCTTGTATGATATGAAGGTGAATCATGGCTAACTATAGATATTTTCATGCATGGGAAGACTTAGGCCCAAGACCCAAAATTCTTGGACCGAACAACAAAATTGGCACCATTTTAACATGGGTTCGCGCCACAACCATGTCGCGCCAGGGGCGCGAATCAACACTGCATAAGGAATTTTGTTGGATTTTTGAATTTTTATGCGGTTGCTCTAAAATTGGGGTTAGACCCATTTCCCACTAAATTTTTTCCCCTGATCAAGAATATGAAGTTGAATTTTTGATATCATACAAGAATTTTGAGGTATATGGAAATTACGATTTTGGGAACTTCCAAGGCACATTTTCGGGTACTTTTTGCAGTCGTTTCAATATCTTCCCCTTAGGAACATTCATCCCCGAATGTCAAAGAAACGTGCATAAGAAGATTAATCATGAATAAATCAGCCCCAATAAGAATACAATAATGCACTTAAACATAGTTTCAAAAATCTCAACATAAGTGTCAAAATCACCATGAACTTGTCAACATAATCATGAATGCATGCAAATGACATAGGGATGATACATGAGACATGAAATCATATAGAACACTTAGAATTAGTACCTCAGGCTTGAGTAGAATAGAAAATATAAGGATATAGCTATTGCATGTCTACCTTGGCCTCCCATGTAGCACTTTCGATTTGTTGATTCCTCCAAAGGACCTTAACGGAAGCCACATCCTTGTTCCTCAACCTCTTCACTTGTCTATCCAAGATCTCTACTAGAACCTCTTAATAAGTCAAGTTATCTTTAACAACACCAACAATATCTAGTGGAACAATAGCATTCGGATCACCCACATATTTCCTCAACATGGATAAATGAAAGACTGGATGAACTAAGTCATTTCACTAGGCAACTCCAACTTATAATCCACCTTGACAATCCTCTTCAACACTCTATAAGGACCCACGAATCTTAGACTCAATTTACCTTTCTTATCACAACAAACCACACCCTTCATGAGCAAAACCTTCAAATAGACCCAATCACCAACTTTAAATTCAAGCTTCCTTCTCCTCACATCAGCATTTTTCAACCTTTCCTAATCAACCTTACCTTCTCCATAGCCTCTATGACCAGATCCAAACCCAACAAAATCATTTCTTCTACTACAAACCACCCAACCAGTGACCTACAATGCTACCATAGAGGGCCTCAAAATGAGTCATACCAATGCTAGAATGATAGCTATTATTATAGGATAATTCAGTCAATGGAAGATGATCATCCCAACTACCCTCAAACTCCAAAATACAAGCTCTAAGCATGTTCTCAATATTTCGAATAGCTCTTTCGGCTTGGCCATCCATTTGAGGGTGAAAGGTCATATTAAGCTTTACCTTAGTACCAAGATCTCTTTGGAAGGACCTCCAAAAGTGAGAAGTGAATTCAGCACCACGATCTGAAATGATAGATAAGGGCACCCCATGCAATCTAACCATCTCATGAATGTACAATTTAGCATAGTCTTCGGCCCCACAAGTAGTCGTAACCAGTGGGAAATGAGCTGACTTTGTCATTCTATCAACCACAACCTAAATATAATCAAAACCTTTCTAGGCTTAGGCAACTTAAACACAAAGTCCATATAAATTTACTCCCACTTCCAAGTAGGAATCTCTATACCTTAAGCTAGGCCACCCGGCCTTTTGGGTTCGGCTTTGACTTATTGGCAACTATGGCAACTAAATATAAATTTGGCAGTGTCTTTCTTCATACCTCCTCACCAAAACATATCCCTCAAATCTCTATACATCTTGGACAAACCGGGGTGAATGCAATAGGAAGAATTATGAGCCTTATCAAGAATCTTCTTTCTCAAATCAACACAAGGCACACATAACCTACCTTAATATCTAAGGGCACCATCTTCCCCTTGGAAGAAAACATCCACCTTGCCCTTTCTCACCAAGGCCTTCAATTGTAACAAGGAGGGGTCAAGATCGTCCTTTGCTCTTACCTCATCAACCAAGGATGATTTTGAACCATCAACAACCACAATACCACCATTATCAACCTCTTCCAACCTACCCCCCAATCTATCCAAACGATGAACCTCCCTAGCTACCTCTCTACCCCCATCATCAGCATGAGCTAGGCTACGTATAGACACCCTACTCAAAGTATCCGTCACAACATTAGCCTTACCGGAAGGATAATACACACTCATATCATAATCCTTAAGAAGCTCTAACCACCTTCATTGTATCAAGTTGAGATCTTTTTGAGTGAACACATATTGGAGACTCTTATGATCGTTAAACACATCAACATGTACCCCATACAAATAATGACATCAAATTTTCAAAGAAAATACCACGGCGGCCAATTCAAGATCATGAGTAGGATAATTCGTTTCATGCACTTTGAGTTGTCTAGAAGCATAGGCTATCACCTTACCACTTTGCATCAAAACACAACCAATCCAATCTTAGAGGCATCACAATACACAATAAATCCTTCAAACCCTTCCGGTAGAGACAAGATAGGAGCAGACACAAGCTTACCCTTCAAGGTTTGGAAACTCTTTTCATACTCATTAATTCACACAAATTTAGAATTTTTTTGAGTCAACTTAGTCAAGGGAGAAACAATAAAAGAGAACCCATTCATAAACCTCTGGTAATAACCCGCTAAGCCCAAGAAGCTTCTAAATATCCAACGGGATCAAAGGTCTAGGTCAATTTCCAATCACTTTTGTCTTTTTAAGATCCACCTTAATACCATCCCCCGGCACCACTTGACCTAGAAAGGAAACCTCTTTCAACTAAAGTCACACTTTTCATATTTAGCTTACAACTTCTCTTCCTCAATTTTTGCAACACTACCCTCATATGACTTACATGCTCCTCCTCACTATGAGAATAGATCAAAATATCATCAATGAAAATCATAACAAACAAATGAAGGTAGGGTTTAAAGACCCTATTCATAAGATCCATGAAGATAGCCAGTGCATTGGTCAACCCAAAAGACATAACCACAAATTCATAATGTCCATATCTAGTCCGCAAGGCCATCTTGGGAATGTCATACTCCCTCACCTTAACTTGATGACACCCATATCGAAGATCAATCTTAGAGAAGTGACTAGCCCTTGAAGTTGATCAAACAAATCATCAATCCTTGGCAGAGAGTACTTATTCTTGATGGTAACCATATTTAAGTTGTCGGTAGTCAATGCACATTCTAAGGGACCCATCTTTTTTCTTCCAAAACAACATCGGTGCACCCCAAGGTGATTGGCTAGGCCTAATAAAATACTTCTCCAACAGGTCCCTGAATTACTCCTTCAACTCCTTTAACTCCACTGGGGCCATACAGAAAAGGGTAATAGAAATAGGTTGAGTATCGGGAAGAAGATCTATACCAAAGTCTATTTCCTTTTTGGGAGGAACACCGGGAAGGTCATTTGGAAAGACATCAAGGAAATCATTTACCACAGGAACCGACTCTATAGGAAGGACTTTGGACTCCACATCCCTGACCCTCACAAGATGATAGAGACACCCCTTAGAGATCAACGATCAACCTTTGGGCTTAAATGCAAAAGTTAAACCTACCCTTTACCACCACATCATAACTCCCCCACTCAAGGATAGTTTCATTTGGGAATTGAAATTTGACCCTACGGGTTCTACAATCAATAGAGGAATAATATGCATGCAACCAATCCATCCTAAGATTGACATCAAAATCCAACATATCCAACTCAACAAGATCAAAAGGCAATATTTCAGATGCATGGGACAATTTCTATAGACCTTTCTAGCAACAATAGATGCGCCAATGGGAGTAGACACCTCATAAGACTCACACAAAAATTCGGTCTCAACATAGAACTTTTTGGCAATAAAAGGAGTAAGAAAAGAAAGAGTGGAACCCGGGTCTATCAATGCATACACATCAAAATCAAAGACTTTTAACATACCGGTGACGACATTAGGCACTTCACCGACCCCTTGTCTTCCTTGGAGTGTATACAACCAATTGTGCCTTAGGGCACCACCTTGTTGACCTCCTCTGCCCATAGGAATCGCATTAGCACCCCGACCTTGTGGATGAACCTCTTTACCCTTGTTCTGATTATGTGGACAGTCCATTGACTTATACCCCACTTTCCACAACTATAACAAGCATTAGTGGCCTACAAGCATGGGCCACCTTGCCCCTTGCCAGACCTTGAACACATAGCATTGGACCCCATACTACCATCACCTTGGACTCATGGGTAGTCATTAGCGAACCTTTTATTAGGAGCATGAGAAGACCCTTGGCCTTGAATAAACCAGCAACTATTGAGACTTTGGAACTTACCTTCAAAACGGGCCCTCTTGGCCTCATTCCCCCTTCTCTTTCTCAACTTCTCCCCCTAAAATTGTTCGGCATAAGTAATAAGGCGGGACAAGTCCATGTTACCTATCAACATGACAGTACGACATTCTTCACTCACCAAATTGGATACACCCATCACAAACTTATTCATCCTAGACCTCGGGTTGGCAACCAAGTGTGGAACATATTTATAGAGTTGGTTGAACTTGAGGGAATACTCCCTCACACTCATAGACCCTTGCTTCAAATTCATGAACTCCACCATTTTGGCCTCCCTAAGCTAAAGAGGAAGGAATCGATTGAGGAAATCCACCTTAAATCCTCTCATAGAATCATATTGTTGTTCCCCTTTTCCTCCTTCCATTAAGTACACCATAATTAGGCCACCCCCTTGAGTTGATAAGCCACCTACTCTGCCTTCTCTTCCGACCTCATACCTATGATAGCCAACACTTTGTATACCTCATCATTAAACTCTTGAGGGTCCTCATCCAACTTAGACCCATTAAACTCTGGTAGGTTTACCCTTATAAAGTCTCTCACCCAAGATTCTGAAATAGGAGCATGAGGGGTTTAGGCCCCTTGATTTACTTGATTAGACACAACTTAAGTTCGCAAGGTAAGAGCATCCCGGAGCTCTCCATGAGTCGGTTATTCCTCGGGTGTGCGGGCTCTTCTTCCTCTTGTGTTAGCTATGATCTAGCATAGAAAAGAACATTCGATAGAGGGGAAACCTTACCTAAATTCTATAGCATAACATAGATTAAGAAGAAGGAAAACATTTCCTAAAACGTCTTATAGCCTCCTACTCACAATTGTGGTGCACAATACAACCATGAATAAAACTCTAATCAATACGGTGTGTTGGATGTCGAGGACCATCAACAACCTAGTGCTCTAATACGAAGTTTGTCACGACCCAAGCCTAGGGCCTAGACGTGACACAGCGAATAGGGAACCCAAAGGGACCCCAATCAAGACTCTTAACATATCATTATACATCCTTGGTCATAGAAGTAATTAAACAACAATAACTGAATACAAATAAGGGCATAGGGACTAAGGGAAAACCTTCATTTCATAAAGCATCAAGAGAGTCAAAGAAAGGCAAGCTTATAGCTTCATTATATAACTTGTCCAACAACACCTCTAAACATAGATCTTAGCGGGGGCCAAGACAACCAAACGGGCTCACCCTCATAGTCAAAGTATACAATAAAAGGAAAGTAAGTCTTTATACATAGCATAAGATCAAAAACATTATCCATGAAGTTGAGGACTCATCAACTTACTTTGTAGAGAAATGGTACTAGCCATGTGGAGGATGATGATGATCAAGTGGAACTCTTGTCCCTACATGGTAACATCTAGAGTATATGTTACTTCTTTTGAATGTACTAGGTATGTAGGATGCAATGCAATAAGAGATAAGCAACATAATCGAAATGCATAATTAGGCAATAAATGAGGATGTAGCAATATGGCATGCACGAATAATGTTTGTAGTAAAACATGTTTACGTAGGACATTCTACATGTGTAGTAAGATACCAACATCATAGAGATTAAGGCTTACAACCCCCTTGATGAGGCAATTGAGGTACAAACCCCCAAATGTGGTTGCATGGGCCTACCACTCCCCTAACGAGGTGGATAAGCTACAACACCCCCCCCCAAACATAGTTACATGAGCATACTACCCCTGGAGTGAGGCAATTTAGTTAACCCCGGAACATAGTTGCACAGGTCTACTACCTCACAAGCGAGGCAATTAAGATACAAATCTCCCCAACATAATTGATTAGGCCTACCACCCCCGAACGAGGCATGGTCAACTTTCAACACTATAGATACTATTCATGAATTCAATACATATATACATTCCTTTCATCATTATAAAGTCATACAAGTCATAGGTTATGCAACGGATCATAATTAGTTCAAGAACCCTAATCGGACATTTTATTGAACACTTGGTGGGTGTGTAATGCTAGTATAAAACCATGCAACTAAATAGTGAAATCATGCAAGAAATCTTGAAGTAAATCAACCCATCAACACTTAGTAATACCACCTTGCAAAGTATATCAAAACCCTTCATCAAATATTAAGATAGATCAAAGATTCATAGCTCAAAACATGCTTAAATAGTCACACTTTTACAGAACCCCAATATATTTCATAGTCAAATTAATAATAGAAGGCCCATAAGTAAAATCAACTTCGAAACATGTCTTTTAGGTAAAAAGAAAGCTTGGGCACCTTGGGTGAAAGGACCCAATAGTTTGAAACCCACATACCTTGACTTTGGAGAATTCCTTGATGAAGATTGGAATGGAGATTTGAAACTTGAGTGAAATCCTTAAGATATGAAATGAGTTTTAGCACTTGAAGTTTGGGTGAAATATTTGTCTAAGTGTTTGAGAGAGTATTGGGGAATGTCATATATGATATGAAGGTGAAATATTATTAAGTATAGGTATTTTCGCGCATGGGAAGATTTAAGCCCAATACCTAAAAACCATGTACCGAACAACAAAATTGACACCATTTTAACACTGGTCCGCGCCCCAGCCGCATCACACTAGGGGCTTGAATCAACACTATATAAGAAAATTTTTGGATTTCAAATTTTGATATGGTTACTCTAACATCTAGGTTGACCTATTCTCCACTCAATTTTTCCCCCGAACAAGAATATGAAGTCAGATTTTCATTATTATGCATGAATTCTGAGATATACAGAAATTACAATTTCAGACATTTCTGAGACACATTTTCGGATACTTTATTTTATCATTTCAACCTCACACAGCCCGTGAAGCCCATTGTATATATGAAGTTTTGTAAAAAATTTCTAAGCATTATTTATCCTTTGTCCAATGAAAATTTTTCTAACTGAGGGTTCACGGGCAAGTACACGAACCGTGTAATCCTACACGAGCCATGAACCCTTCGTTGAAGTAGTGACGTGCAATTTTTTCAACTCGTTTCATTAATGACATTTTTATAAATATAATTTATCTTAATGGTCTTTTGGAATTTCTATGCTATCTAAGATTTCCTAATGACGAACCTCTATTCCTAATATTCAAATTCACTCCTTTGATTTGAAAAATACTCTCAAACTCCTCTCAAGAACTCTTGTGGAATTCAAGCTTGGAGATCAAGGCAACCACAATTCTTCTTCAAATTTCTCTTAGAACTTCTTCATTGAGTGAAGGTATGTGGGTCTTGATCTTGGTTCCAAACATTTTCAAGTAATTTTCATGAACTTTTAGCTTACATTAAATTGAGCTTTTAAATATATCGATTCCTTAAAACCTAATAATGTATGATTTATGTTTATTTACTGATTTTAGCTTGATTTAAACTATAATATGATGATTTACATTGAAATTATTAAGCTATGAATATGCATGTCTTTTTTCAAGTCTTGTTTGTGCATGGGCGACTATATTATGATTTTAAATGTAGATTTAACCATGATTTCACATGAATTTCATATTATATTATTGATTTTAGATTAAATCTCAATTACCCATATTATTCCCACTTTATTCATGGCATATGCATTCATGAACATTGGATTTTATGACAACTGTAAAGTGGATTAAGCTGACAAGAATGTGATCACATATATATCAATAATTATGGCTCTTTGAACATTATGTGTTCTTGCACCATATTTTATGTATAAATGAGCTATTCCTATACATGAATATTATGACTATCAATTATGATCTGGCATCTGAGCCTAAGTATAAATTTTATGAATAATGTTTGACTTTTAAGCCCAATTACGCATTGAAGTTTTTGAAATGACTTGCCTCTTTGAAAGCATGCATATATATAAGTAGTCTCATGGGGTATTAACTTACCACCGATGGATGGGGGCATCAAGGCTATCCCCAAGGGTCCTCTCCTTTTTCTTGAACTATGTGCCAGCATAGGAATGGTAGTCATCACTGAAATGACTGGGTCATAAGGGATGGCTATTCATTTATGATATGGTATGATATGAGATATTTTGATAAGGAAATCATTCCGAAATAACCGGGTCATAAGGAAGGTGGCTGCCACATATAAAATGACTGGGTCATAAGGTGTAGTGTAGATTACCTTTGGCAAGAATCTTCTCTCACCCGATGGGAGGTCAACATCGTGCAAATTCATGTAATAGTTCCCATGAGTTTGAGATGTCAGTTATGGCTACATCCCCGCTATATATGAGAATTATTAAGCATTTCATGCCTCATGGATTTCATGGCATATCGTTATATTATATTCCGTTGATTATATGCCTCTTTCAATAGTATGTACCCTTGTCATCTAACATAGAGTGCATGTTTAATAAGACAAATGATTGCACCCTGCATATTTAGTACATTCAAACGTATTAACTTATACTTTTGCCTACATGTTATCACCATGTAGGGACCGAGGAGCCTATCTATCCACCTCACGATGTCTAGCTTGGGTTTCAAGTGGTACTTATTGTGGTGAGTCTCAAGTTTGTATAAATAAATGTTTTGACTTAGTCAAGCTATCCAATTATGCTAACATTCGAGGACGAATGTTCTTAAGGGGGAGAGGACGTAACACTCCACATTTGTTTTTCATGTACTAATGCTATGCAAATGAAATATGATATTGTTTTGTCAAATTAGAGTCAATTCTTAAAAGTTCTTGAATCTCGTGTTAATAGGCGATATGTGCGCCTAACGCTTAAGAGGATTGGGTGTATACATGTTTTGTGTTAAATTGAGGAAACGACATCTCTAAACAAAGTAAAAGAATTGAGGTGCTTATATGACTTAACAATCTAGTAAGTGAGTTACTTACTTGCTTAGCTTAAATTTGCTAGCTCAGTGGAGACGAGGTTCGACGTCAAATTTGCCTAAGTTCGGTTACCAGAAAAATCTGTTTTAATGGTATAATTTATCCTATATTTTAGCATCCTATATGGACCTTATTTTCAGTCCAAGAAGAATGTGAGAAGGTCTCAAGTGTAACACAAACCACTTGGCTATTTGGGCCGAGAAACAATTAAGAAGAAAGCAGGAAAATGGGCAGCAAAAGGCCCACTAAATTGAAGACCCATTGCCCAAAAGCAAAGGGTAACATGCTGCATAACAAGTGTATTAATAGGTGTCAATACCTGATCAAAATTCAAGAGAAATCTGGCCAAATACAGTCTTTAAAAATGGATCAAAGCAGCCTTCATTTCAGTCCACTTAGAATAATTTTTCAGCTTTCACAAAGACTCT
>JAABOM020000103.1:7771334-7805339 GCA_011800125.2 Solanum clarkiae
AAAAATGCCGCTAAAGAGAACAGCATCCCAGAGAGATGCCGCAGCCCCAACTTCTGAGAATGCCTAACCTGAGGCCCCAGTTCAGACGGAGGCAAGGAGATGGGGACACCCTACTAGGACTGTTGAGGTCCTATAGGCACCCCTTTCTCAGCCCTAGCCAACTTCCACTACGGGGTAGAATCTAGGGGAGCCATCACCATGCTGACTCAATTGGTGGCCTCCCAAGGTAATAACCTAGGTCCTCAAGCTCCTAGTTCTAGCTCATAGGAGCCCTCAGCTGCCACCCGACTTACAGACTTCCTGAGGATGAAATCGCCAGTGTATACGAGATCAAAAGTAGAATAGGATCCACAAAACTTCATTGATCAGATGTATAAGGTTCTGAAGGCGATGCATGCTAATGCGATTGAGGGAGTTGAGCTTGCCACCTACTAGCTAAAGGATGTTCCTAATGTGTGGTATAATCAGTGGGAGGAGAGTAGAGGTGAGAACACAGAGCCTGCAATATGGAAGGAGTTTGAGACCGCTTTCCTTGACCACTTCTTTTCGCAAGAGTTGAGGTAGGCAAAGATGGATGAGTTCATGAATCTGAAGCAGGGAGGGATGACTATGAAGGAGTACAGTCTTAAGTTTACTAAGTTTTCCAGGTATGCTTTGGAAATGGTGCAAGACATGATGGCAAGTATGAGGAAGTTTATGTCTTGTCTGGGTGTACATGTGTTTAAAGAGTGTAAGAAAGCTTTGTTGATTCCGAGAATAGACATCTCCAGATTATGGTGTATGCTCAGTAGACAGAGAAGGAAAAAACAAAACATAAAGAAGAGTAGATGAACCGAAAGGCGAAGTCAGAGGGATATGAGCCTAGCTCGTAGAGATAGAATAAGGGTGATAAGTCCTACTTCCAGAGGAGATCATACCATCTGGGACCGTCTGTAGCAAGTGCACCCATGCAACCGAACAGGTATGGCCAAAAATCTGATGGTTATCAGAATTTCAGGGCTCGAGTGCTCAATCTCAGGCTAGTGTGACCTAAGGTTTGAGGGGAAAGCCACTTTTTGATAAGTATGGTGAGCTTCAATCCTGGTGAATGTCGTGTGGGCAAGGCTGTTTGTTATTCATGTAGACAGACTGGTCACTTCACTTTTGAGTGTCCAAAGAGGAGGCGATGTGAGGGAAGAAATAGAGCTCAGTCTTTCGTAGCACCCCTAATGGGCAACAAGCAGAGGGGTACTGTTACTGGTATAGGCGGCGGGACGAACCATATTTTTGTTATGGGTAACCGATTGGATTAAGAGGCTGCAGTAGTTGTTGTCACGAGTAGTCTTTACTTTGATTGTTATAAATTGCTTGATTCAAGAACCACCTTGTCTTTTGTGACCCCTTATGTAACAAACCATCTTGAGAGGAGATATTCCACATCGACAAAACACAGGAGAGATGCTAGGTATATAAAGTAATTGACTGGTCTATTTACTGTAAGGCACCCTTTGGGGTGAGCCCAGAGGGAGAAATCCATAATGGGCTGGGCACAAAAGCAGACAATACTTCATAGTGTTGGGCCAGGTCATTACAGATTGTATCAGAGGCACTCCTGTGTTAGCCTTGTCATTGTGGGGCTAGATTTCAACTGAGTTTAGGCAAATCCTGATGAGGAAGGACAAACCTTAGTGCTGAGTGTAGGCAAATCTCATGCGGTGAGGCAAAACGCAACGAAGACGCTGAGTCCATGAGGGGGTGTATATAACAACCCATATTGAGAGGAGATATTTCATATCGGTAAAGCATAGAAGAGATGTTGGATATATAAATTAATAGACTGGTCTATATACTGTGAGGTGCCTTTTTGAGGTGAGCCCAAAGGGACACATCCGTGATATGATAGGCCCAAGAGCAGATAATACTTCACAGTATTGGGCCATGTCATTACAGATGTGGCTAGTAAGTTTGGGATTCTTCCAGAGTGTTTACTTGAACCTTTTGCTATTTCTACTCCTACTGGTGATTCTATCTTAGTTGAGAGAATTTATAGGATTGTATACTGTCTATCTTTCATAGAGACACCTTAGCTGATTTGGTAGAATTGGAGATGGTTGATTTTGATCTAATAATGAGGATGGATTGGGTTCACATCTATTATGCTTTTGTCGACTGTAGAATCGGGATTGTTTAGTTTCAATTTCTTAATGAGCCTGTCTTAGAGTGGAAAGGGAGTTCTGTTGGCCCTAAGGGAAAATTTATCTCTTATCTTAGAGCCAGAAAGTTGATCTCCAAGGGTTGTATTTACCACCTCGTGCGATTCAATCTGAAGATGTTAAATCTGCTACTCTTGAGTTAGTGCCGATTGTGAATGAGTTTCCTGAGGTATTTCCTGATGATCTACATGGACTCCCTCCAGATAGAGAGGTGGACTATGGGATTGATGTTCTTCCCAAAACCAAACCCATTGCAATTCCACCTTATAAAATGGCCCTCGCAGTGTTGAAAGAACTGAAAGAACAATTGAAAGAATTACTAGAGAAAGGTTTCGTATGGCCAAGTGTCTCACCTTGGGGGTGCTCCTATCCTATTCGTGCATAAGAAAGATGGGTCTCTTAGAATGTGTATAGACTACCGACAGCTGAACAAGGTCTCTATAAAGAATAAGTATCCTCTCCCCAAGATAGATGATCTTTGACAAACTTCAGGGTGCTATCAGTTTCTCCAAGTTAGACCTCAGTCGGGATACCATTAATTGAAGGTAAGGGAAAGTGATATCCCAAAGACAATCTTTAGAACACGATGTGCCCACTTTGAGTTCTTGATCATGTCCTTTGGATTGACAAATGCACCTGCAGCTTTCATGGAATTTATGAACAGGGTAGTCATACCATACCTTGACATTTTCGTGATCGTGTTTATTGATGATATTCTAGTATATTCAAAGAATGAAGAGGAGACTGCTAATCATCTTAGAGTCATTTGGAAAAAAAATCAAAGATCATGAATTGTATGCGAAATTCTCCAAGTGTGAGTTTTGGCTAAAGTCCGTGGCTTTCTTAGGCTATGTCATTTTGGGAGATGGTATTCAGGTGGAATCTCATATTATTGGAGCAGTTAAGAGCTAGCCTAGACCCACTTCTCCGATAGAAATAAGAAGGTTTTTGGCTTTGGCAGGCTTCACTTCCTTGTCAACGCCATTTACTAAGCTGACTCAGAAGAAAGCCAAATTTCAGTGGTCTGAGGGATATGAAAAGAGTTTCCAAGAGTTGAAGACTAGATTGACTATAGCCCCAGTGTTGACTTTGCTTGACGGGACCGGAGATTTCATGATATACTGTGATGCATAAGTTGGATTGGGTTGTGTACTTATGCAGAGAGGGAAGGTGATAGCTTATGCTTCCAGATAACTTAAGATCCATGAGAAGAATCATTCAACTCATGATCTCGAGTTGGTAGCGGTGTTATTCGCATTAAAGATTTGGCGTTATTATCTATATAGAGTGCATGTGGATGGGTTCACTGACCACAATATTTTGCAGTACGTGCTCAGCTAGAAAGAACTCAACCTGCTATAGAGAAGATGGCCAGAGTTGCTCAAGGATTATGTATGAGCATTCTCTTCCACCTAGGTAAGACTAACATTGTTTCTAATTCTCTTAACAGTATGTCTATGGGTAGCACTGCCTCTGTGGAGAAAGGAAAGAGAGAACTAGCTAAGAAAGCTTCTAGATTAGCTCGATTGGGAGTGCAACTTGAGGAAAACAATGAAGGCGGAGTCAATGTTCAAAATGGGACTACTTCATCCTTATTGTCAGAAGTGGAGGAGAAGCAAAACCAAGACCCTATCTTGTTCCAATTGAAAGAAGCGATGCACGAGTAGAAGGTGACGATTTCCTCCAAAGGGGGAGATGGGGTGTTAAGTCACCAAGGTAGACTGTGTGTGCCCAATGTTGATAGTGTTTGAGTTAGGATCATGGTTGATGCTCATAGCTCCATATATTCCATCCATCCTAGTTCTACCAAGATGTACCACGACTTGAGAGATGTCTATTGGTGGAATGGAATGAAGAGGGACATTGATGAATTCCTCTCTAAATGCCCCAATTGTCAAAATGTTAAGTTTGAAAATCAGAGACCGTGTGGACTGGCACAAAACTTTGAAATTCCTGAGTGGAAGTGGGAGACGATCAAATGGGTTTCATCATGGGCTTACCAAGATCCCAAAAGCAACATGATTTGGTATGGGTGATTGTTGATAGGATTACTAAATCAGCCCAATTTTTTGGCAGTTAAGATAACTAATAGAGCTGAGGAGTATGCCCGGCTATACATTCGAGAGATTTTGAGGTAGCATGGGGTTCCTTGTCTATCATCTCGGATAGAAAAACTCAATGCACTTCTCAATTTTTGAGTTCTTTTAAAAAATGATTGGGTACGAAAGTACATCTGAGAACAACTTTACACCCTTAGATAGATAGACAGGCAGAACGTACTATCTAAACTTTGGAAGATATATTGAGAGCTTACGTCTTAGACTTCAAGGGTAATTAAAATGACTATTTAGCATTGATTGAGTTTGCATACAACAATAGATACCATGCTAGCATTTATATGGCCCCATATAAGGTGTTATACAGGAGGAGATATAGATCCCGATTGGCTAGTTTGAGGTTAGTAAAGTTGAGTTAATTAGACCGTACCTTTTCCTCCAGTTTATGGAAAAGGTGAAAGTTATCAAAGAGAGGTTGAAGAAAATATAAAGTCATCAAAAGTCTTACACAGAAGTGAGGAGCAGAGACTTGGAGTTTGATATGGATGATTGGGTGTGCTTGAAGATGTCGCCCATGAAGGGTGTCATGAGGTTTGGTAAGAAAGCAAGTTGAGTCCACATTATATCAAACCATACCAGATTGTGACGAGGAATGGGAAGGTTGCTTACGAGCTAGACCATCCTTCGAAGCTAGATAAAGTTCACCCGGTGTTCCATGTGTCGATGTTAAAGAAGTGGTTGGGAAATCCCCCTTAGCAATTCCTGTTGAGAGTATGGGAGTGAAAGACAACTTATCTTACAAAAAAAATTCCATTCTAGATCCTTGATGGACAAGTTCTTAAGCTGAGAAATGAAGAGATAGCCTCCGTTAAAGTCCTAAAGAGGAATCAATTTCTTGAGGAAGATACGTGGGAATCTGAGGAAGCAATGAAACTCAAATACCCACACCTATTCGGTGCCAAATGATGATGATGTTGAATGTAAATGTCTTAATCATTAACGTGATTGAATGTCTCCTTTCATTGAGTTGATGCATTTATCTAATTCTATCCACCGGTCTAACACTGAGATAGATAAGTGATGGATAGTTGAGAGTTTGTGAATTCCCGAGCGAGGAATGAGGTGAGTTTTTCAGGTTACTTGTGTTTTTATTCTATTCTTATCATTTGAGGTCAAATGATCCCAAGGGTGAGATAATGTTAACCGCATGAAATTATTGAAACGCTCCTAAAATATGATTGTGCGCACAACACGTCTTCCAAAGCTCCGATTGGAAATCCGAATCGAATTTGCGATCAGCACGAAAAACTGAGTGGGAAAATAGTTTCGACCCGATTTAAGAGCAACCAGAGGAAAAAATAAGTTTTGGTAATTAATTTTGGGACAGTGTCTGTCCGCGCCTCTAGTGCGACGCGGAGGGGGCGCAGAGACACACTTGAAGATTTTATTAAATTTCGACGGGAATAAAAATTCTCAAAAAATTGTGAAAATGTACTGGTCCGCGCCCCGAGTGCATTGCGGACCAGTACAACTGTTTAAAAATTATTCTTTTAAATTTTATTGAGGGTATTTTGGTTATTCCCAACCCATTTTAAGTCCTAATGTGTTTTTAAGACTTATTTCGTATGAAAAGGGTTTCAAAACCCATTTTTTTCTAAGTCTAAATGAGAGAGATATAGAGAAGGAGAAAAGTGAAAGAGGAAGGTTTTGAGTCCAGTGACAAATTCTTGAAGGAAAGGTAGAAATTCATCATCCCAGGTATGTAAAAGCTACCCAGAACATGGAATTGTTCTTCCATGTGCCCTCTTACATGTAGTAGGTTGACAATTGGCAATTGATAGGTCTTGAGTAGTGAGTTTTTGAAGAATTTCTTGAATATTATCTTTGTTTCTTGAACATTATCTTTAATTCCTATATATTATCTCAAATAGTTCATCATCATACTTTTATTTACTGTTTGTATGCATTATTGTGTAATTGTATATCTTAATTGCAGGTTTCCCCTTATTTAGTACTTCAAGAATGAACCTAAAGGTAATGTACAATATTGTTTGAATGTGTAGATTGTTGGAGTCTGAGTCCTGATATGAGGGTGTTGATGACTAAAACTAATTGAATTAGTGTTGTGAGAGACTAACGAGATCGAACCTTAGTTTGAAGGAATAATCTTACTCTTTGAGTTGCTAGATGATGAGATGAGCTAAGTGTTCTTGCTCGTAGGGGTTGAGTGATGGAAATTATTGATGTATTGATAGACTTAGGAGCATGTTGATTCCTGGGAGGAGTATTAGCATTGAAATGGGTATGAGTGAATCTCACTCATACTCATTAACTACGTGGCCAATATAGGAGAGGACTGGACCATGAAAGCATATGTTTTCTTTACCCCACAAAGGCCCTGATAGACTTCTTTTGGGATCCTCGATAGACTCGTCTGGTACCCCAGTAAGGTACTGGACGGATGTGGCAAATACATCTCTTCGTTGTATCATCACTGGCTTATAGGTGGTGGTAATCTGTTATAGAAACTCCCAAATAAGTTTCATGATGATAGTACTCTGATTTTGATATGATGGTGTGATATATTGACAGATAGTGATGGGATAGAGCCTGTTTCTTACTCTGAGTTGAGGATGAGTAATTGATGAGCTATTGTTATTGTATATTGTTTACTTTAGCCCGTTTTACATATAGTACATTCCACGTACTAACTCCCCTTTCGTGCTGCATCATTTTATGATCCAGATTCTGTTGATAGAGGACTTTATAAGCCTAATTGTTGAGGTTTCATGATTTTCTAGATAGAGACTTGGTGAGTCCTCCCTTGCTTTCGGAAGACATATTTATCATTCATTTATCTTGCGTTATTTTCTTTGATTCTGGTGGCCATGGAATGTCATGGTACCATTGTAGACAGTAGCTATAGAAGCTTTATAGACATAGATTAATGATGGTCGATGTTTTGGGTTCTTTTCCCCCTTTTCTTTCTTTACACTGAGATTGTTCTTTTGTTTCAAATTTCATTTATGATAGACTGAGTGATAGTTCTAGCCCACTGATGGATTGTTATTTCTTGGTTCTATCCCACTATTGAATTGACTGAACAAATGCAATGAGACTAGGTGGTTCGCCTGGGGATTAGAAATACTATTAGAGTTCCAGTTACACCTAGGGTAACCTCCCGGGGTGTGACAAAAATTTAACTTCATTTTTTAGCCATTTCTTAGCCTTCTAGGATCCTTTTTGGGCTAAATTTTTGTGTGTAGACTCGGGGTGACATGGGGATCATTTTATGAGAATTCATTTGGGATTTTATGTGTGGGCTTGATTTTCCCTGTTTTTGGCATTATTAAAATAATTTCACTAGGTTTTCAAGATGTTACAACCAATATGACCATGGTAACCTTGTGAATTGTATTTTGATAGTTAAGGAGCATAGGGAAGTTATTAAGAGTAGAAAAGCTTGGCTAGAGTGATTCAGGATGTGAGACATCAGTTTCCAAATAGGCTAGATTTTTCGTAATCCTTAAACTGAGTTAGGATATATGCACATTGAGTTGAAATACGTTGTATATGATGTGGTTGGGTTGATCCCCTATGTTGGTAGCTATACTAGTTGTAGTTTGGTATTGCTTGGTATTATTGTCTACAAAGAGGCCCGGTAAGGGTTCTATATGAGTTGATGCCATGGGGAAGGTATGTATTCTGGCCTAACTCTTGTCTATGTAAGTATGTTGCTGGATGATCTGAGATATGCTGTCTTGAGGTTGTTCATCTGAAATGGCCCAAATTATCCTTTGGAAATGCCCATAATCGTAATTTCCATATATCTCAAAATTTGTGCGTGATATCAAAAATCTGACTTCATATTCTCAATCAGGGGGCAAAACTGAGTGGAGAATAGGTATAACCCGTATTTTAGAGGACCCTTAGCAAAAAATAAATTTTGCTAATTTTTTATTTTCAGAGAGCATTCTTCCCTGGCCATGATGTGCCAGGGGCGGGAAACAGTATTATTTTTGGTGCAGGTTTGGTCCGAGTCATGGACTGGATGCGGAGCAATATATTCTTTTTCTTATTTTTTCCTGTGTAAGCCAAGGGCATTGGGGTTATAGCCCCATGCCCACTTATGCGTGAAAACACCCATACTTAGTTATTTTTCAACTCTATATCACTCAAAACTCTAACAAAAACCTCTCCAAGACACCAAATATCTCATTCAAATTTCAAGTATTTCAAGCTTAACTGTGGAACTCAAGGATTCACTTCAAGCTCTATGTTTCCTACAAGCTTATCTCAAGAAAACCCAAGTTTGAGGTATGTGCGTTTGATCCATTAGGTCTTTTCACCCATGGAGCACAATCTTTCTTTTTATGAAATTGCTTGTTTTCAAGTTGTATCATCTATGGGTATCTCTTATTTTGGATTATGATTAATATTATGTTAGGATTTTATGAAATGTTGATTGAATATGCATATCTATCTATTTCAAGCTTATACCATGATTTGGTTGTCTATTGACACTATACATGTTTTGAGCTATGAAACTATGATCTATTATGAGATTTGATGAAGGAATTCCAAGTATCCTACAAGAGGGTTTTAATATATGTTGACAGGTTGATTTGCATTGAGTTTTCTCATATTATGTCACTCTTGAATTGCATGATTTTGAACAAGCGTTATAAACCCACCATGTGTTTGATAAAATGTCTTGATAAGGATTCTCATGTTATTGATGATCTATTACATATTTTATAAGTCAAGTGACTCTATGATGATTAAGGGCTTACGTATGTATTGAATTCATGAAAGATATCTATGATGATGCAAGTAGCCCACACCTTGTTGAGGGGGTGACATGCCTCAAACACCTTGTTGAGGGATGACATAGCTCAGTCACCTTGTTGAGGAGGTGACATGCCTCAATCACCTTATTGAGGGGATGACATGCCTCAATCACCTTGTTAAGGGTTGATATGCCTCAATCACCTTGTTGAGGGGGTGACATGACTCAATCACCATGTTGAGGGGTCACATACCTCAATCACCTTGTTGAGGGGGTGATATGCCTTAATCACCTTACAAGAGGGTGACAAGCCTTGGATTCCAAGTAGTTAAGGTCTATTCCCACATGTGATATATTCTATGGAAATTATATGATTTACAAGCATATTTTACTCCAAACATTGATCATGCCATATTGATATTATACTTATCCATTGCTTATGATTTTACATTTTGTCTATATCGATTTATGTCTTGTTATACTGCATCCTACATACTTAGTACATTCAAACGTACTAATGCATACTCTATGCCTATATGATATTACCATGTAGGTACCATAGCACCTTTCAATCATCATCCTTGTGGCTAGCTTGTTACTTCAGAAGATAAGCTTTGGTGAGTCCTCAAGTCCAAGGACACTATCTATGCTACTCCTACTATTTGATATTTCTTTATGTTGAACACTTCATACAATGAGGGTGAGCCCAAAAAGTTTCTTGGCCTCTACTCCATTCCTTGTTAGAGGTGTTGTTTGAAATATCATGTACTTATGCTATGATCTTGACTCTTTTATTCATTTACAAATATCAAGACTTCTCTTAGTGTTGCTTCCCTTATTTATAACTCTTGAGTTGTTTATTTTGCCTCCACGACCAAGGATGTGTGAGTGATATGTTAAGAGGCTTGTTTGAGGTCCCCTCGGGTTCCTATTCGTTGTGTCATGTCTAGGACCTAGGCTTGGATCGAAACAAACTTTGTATCAGAACACTAGGTTGTTAATGGTCCTCAGAATCCAGTACACCGCATCGATTAGAGTATTATTCACATTTGTGAAGCGCGCCACAACTATGAATAGAAGGCTATGAGGCGTTTTAGGAAAATTTTCACTTCTTCATAGTCTATATCATGCTTTAGATATGAGTGTAAGGCTTTTCCTCTAATGAATTCTCATTGCTCTTCTAGATCATAACGATTCCAAGAGGGAGAATAAGGAGAGACCGTATACCCGAGAAGCAACCGACCCCTCCTGTTCCTCAAGCTCCTCAAAGTAGAGGAATAAGCCAAGATGAATTACAGGATGCTATTACAATGTTGTCTCATGCAATGACCAACAAAATTCACCAAGGGTTCCAAGTGCCTCATGCTCCCACTCTGGCTTCTAGGGTGAGGGATTTCACTAGAATGAACCCACTGGATTTCCATGGATCTAAACCGGAAGGATCACCAAGAGTTCATTGATGAGGTGTACAAAGTGCTATCAATTATGAGGGTCAATTCAGAGGAGAAAGCATAGTTAGCAGCCTACCAACTCAAAAGTGTGGCCCAAATTTGGTTCACCCAATGGAAATTGTAGAGGAGAAATGATGATGATATTCCTTGGGAGCAGTTCAAAGCCACATTCTTCTAATGTTTCTTTCCTATCGATCTAAGGGAGGCTAAAATTATGGAGTTTATGAACCTTAAGCAAGGTTCCATGAGTGTGAGGGAGTATTTCCTTAAGTTCAACCAACTCTCTAAGTATGCCCCATAACTGGTTGCCGAGCCGAGATCATGAATGAACAAATTTTTGTTAGGAGTGTCCGACTTGGTTAATGAGGAGTGTCATACCATCATGTTATTGGGTGATATAGATTTTTCCCGTCCCATTACATACGCCGAGCAACTAAAAGGAGAAAAGCTTAGAAAAGGAAGAAGTAGTGAGTGCAAGAAGGCTTGTTTTGAAGGTAGATTCTAAGGTTCCAAGTGTGGCTGGTTTCCTCAAGGCCACAAGTTCCAAGGCCAAGGGTCTTCCAATGCTCCTAATAGGAGATTTGTCAATGATAATCCAAGATTACAAGAAGCTGGTGGTGGGGTGTGATGTGCTATCAAAATACAACACATTTGATGCCTAAAACAAGGGACTTTTGACTTCTTAATGCGACTTTTTATAGTTTTATGTGTTTTTGTGTTCTTCTTGCAGAAAAGTTAGGTTGGCATGATTTTGGAGAGAAATTGCGATTTTGCTGAAGCATAGGACATACAAGCTCATCTGTGTGTCGTAGCCCAAGTTACGAGTCGTAGGGTATAGTCATAGCAACAAACAGAGGCAAAAACTCATAAATCTACTAAGTAGAGGTCACCCCTATGAGGTCATCCTATGAGTCGTAAGTTTCACTACAATTCGTATTTGTGGACTCTTAGAAGGAATCAGAGATCCAAAATGTTAGACAAAAAACTGAAGGCCTAGACTACAAGAAGAGTATATGAGTCATAGCCCAATCTATGACTCCTACTAGTAGGTCATACCAATTGAGTCTCAGATGAAAAGAACCTGATATGGGACCCCGATTATGACTCGTAGGCTGTCTGACGAGTCATACCTTCGAGGCATACCAGCTGCCAACTGTCTTTTCTGTGTAATTTTTAGGGTTATTTTGTAAAAACTATATATAGTTTAAGTTAGGGTTTTAAAAAGGGAGATTCGAAGTAGAGAAGGAAATATCACCTTTGAATATACTCTTAAGGAATCTTTTAGACTTTTATCTTAGGTTATCTTTTCTCCTGGAAACCCCTTTTTGGGGATTCTAAACCATGCTTTGTGCTTATTATCAATCTATCAGGCTTGTGGTTCGCAACTTGTGGTGTCGTTAATCTTCATTGCCTTGGGTAAAATTCTCAGTCACGTCTTTCATTTGCAATTTTGTTGGTTTTGCCTTAGCTATGAGTAGCTAAGCACCCATAACTTGGGATTGTGGGAACCATGGGTATTTGACTTGAGATAACCTAGGTTTATTGCATTTCTATTATTGGGGTTTTGCATGTATTATCTACTTTCCTTCATTATGATTGTTGTTTGGTGGTGGCCAACACCAAACCCCGCCTACTATCACCATCCCCCAAGGAAGTGACGAATAGGAAAAGGGAAGTAGATGACGGAATTCGATTGATATGTTCTCGTCTAATCAACCAAACTTGACAAGGGGTGGTTGACTAGGAAAATAGGTAACAATTAGTTGGTATGCAATGGTAGCCGACGAAGTGCCATGGTGAAATTTGATCTTCACCTTCACAAGAGATCTAGAAGAGCCTAAGTTAACATCCTTCACGCGAATCTCCAATTGTAGTTATGTCACCTAGGGTAATCAAGTCAAAGAACCATGGGGAACACAATTCCCAAGTTGTCCCTAAAATTGGGTTTTTTTCCACATCGTAGTATAGTTTCCATTTTATTTTGTTCTTGAATTGCAAATCCCCCCCCCAAATTAGAGAATTTACTTATCAATACTAGAAATGATTGATAGTGACTTCTCGTAGTCAAACCCTGTATTCCCTATGGATTTGATCATAACCTTTAGTTAGGTTAATTGCTGATAGCGACTACTTTCTTATTGGAGTGTAAACATTATCAAACTATTATAGCGCCATGGCCGAGAAATACGACTAGGTTTTGACTTGATTTCACTATTAGTTAGTTCTAGTGTTAAATTCTAGAGTCTCGCATTTTTTACTTTTTCTTTTGTTGTTTGATTTTAATTGCAGAGTGTACTAGGTTGTATGCCCAACACAAGAATCCAAGGAAATCCCTTTGCTCCGATCAATTTGGAGATCCACCGACTTGTTAGAAGAATGGCTTAAGTGAATGAGGGTATCGTAGTTGAGGAGGATATGAATATAAATGATGATACGAGAAGGGAGGAGAATCCACCACTGAGGGATAACAGGCCACCGCTTAGGGACTTCAATGAAAATGCTTATGGATGGAATCAGTATCGTTTGAACACTATGGCCATCGACGTTACCGGTGCTACAGTACTGCCTCCTTCACCGACAGATACTAAGTTCACAGTATCAAGTGGGTTTTTCCAAATTCTCCAAAACCATAAATTATTCGCAGGGCTACCTTCAGAGGATCCCCACCGTCATCTCCAAAATGTGGTGTTTGTTTGCAAGAGTTTCATAGGGATACAAAATCTTTCTCTTGATGTCATTGGTTTAAGAGTGTTTTCACTATCATTGATTAGCAATGCAGTAATGTTGTTATCTGAGCTTCCTCCGGGTACCATAACAAGTTGGGCCGACCATCAAAGAGTATTCCTTGAAAGGTATTTCTCAAGATCTAAGAAATTGAAGCTTAAGGACCAAATAAACAACTTTGAGCAATTGTCGGGTGAATCTATTAGCATAACATGGGAGAGATTCACTAAATGGTTGAGGATGGTACCCGATCACAAGATTGTTGATGATGTATCGGGCACTTGATGAGAATAGTCAAGCTTGTGTCGACACAATCATAGGAGGCATGTTCCTTGACCAACCTTTTGCATTGACAGCCACAAGGATGGAGAAGGTGGTTAAAACCAATAGAGTGCGGGGCCAACAAGAGCATACTGCAACAAAGGGTTCTTGTGCGGTTACCACCAATAGTGAGCAAGAAAACATTAATGAAGAAATCATGGAGCAACTTGCTCAACTCCGTACAGGCATGGACTTGGTTTTAAAGCAAAACCAAGCAAGTGTTCAAGTGGTAACCCATCAACCTCCAAAGACTCCTACGTATGAAGATCCATTTTTTATGAGGATGCATATTTTGTAAGCAATCAAGCAGTGGGTTTCTAAAACAACCCCCAAGGGTCCAATTCGGACTATTGGATGCAAGGATTCGGGATTCAAGGTTGGAAAATCAACCATGATAGGGCATATAGAGACAACGGGGGTGGATACTATGAAAGAGAAAGAGCATCAGATACCGAGTGGGGAAGAAATGATGACTATAGGAATGGTCCTCATATGCCACCTTACAATCATGATGCTGGGTCAAGTAACTCTAGGATTGAAGAGATGTTCGACAAGCTATTGAAGAAAGCCGATCACCATGATAAGACTTTGAAAGGAATGAAGATTGATATTTCAAGCATAATCAGAAAATAGAGTCTCAATCAGTGGCAATTAAATAATTGGAACAACGATTCAGGAAAATTTCTTCACAATTGAACCAATGCCAAAAGGGAAACCTACCAAGCAACACGGTTCAAAATCCTAAGAACGAAAGGCATTGCGTGGCATTAATGACTCGGAGTAGGAAAAAGACTGTTGAACCTTCTACGGTAATGGTTGAAGATGGAAACTGTAGAAAGAGAGTGAACAAGGAGATTGAAGTACCCAACACAAATGAGCAACCAAATAACTATAAAAATTTTACAAGACCCCCACCACCTTTTCCCCAAAAGCTTGGGAAGAGAAAGCAGTAAGGGAATTTTTAATAGTTCTTAGCGATGTTTAAGAAGTTGTCAGTGGACTTCCCTTTAGTTGAGGCTTTTGAGAGGATGCCGGGTTACATGAAGTGGATGAAAGATTTGGTCAAGAAGAAGAACAAAGTGAGCCAAGGCCTCTCCTAAAATTTTCAACATTACAGCGCCATCATCACGAAGTCTTTGGTGCAGAAGCGTGAAGATTCGGGTGCATTCACTATACCATGCATAGTTGGGAAACTTGAATTTGCTAGAGCATTGTGTCACTTGGGAGCCAACATAAATTTACTGCCTCTTGCCATATTCAAAAATCTTGGTATGGGCAACTTTGTTCCTACAAAGATGCAGTTGTTGATGGCAGACAGAATAGTCAAGAAGCCTGTAGGGATACTTTATGATATGTTGGTCAAGTTAGACAAATTTATATTCCCCGCAGATTTTGTTACACTTAACTTTGAGGTTGATTTTGCAGTTCTTATCATCTTGGGGAGACCCTTCTTAGCCACAGGGAGAGCTTTGGTCGATATGGAGAAGAAGAGTCTGCTTAGTTTTAGGTTTGGCAAAGAAGCAGTTGTGTTTCAAGTGGGCCAGCCGGATAGAAGAAGTCGTGAGTTCCAGGTTGTATAAATGAACGAAATAAGTGAGGATGACGAAGAGGAGATCCCGATGAGTTAAGACTGGGAGTTGAACCTTTGGTAGCTGCGTTAATGAATTTCAATGGTGACAGCATAACTGAGTATGAGGTAACAGTGAATACTCTTGGGGTGTCATTTGGTCCTAGGCGACCGACCAGGTTATAATTAGATTTATACAACAGGGAAATGCTACCTATGAAGCCTTTCGTAAAAGTCCCACTAGAGTTAGAGTTAAAGGAAGTACCAGCACATCTGAAATATGCATACTTGGGAGAGAATATCACTTTCCCTATCATAATTACAGCTGACTTGAATGAAGCCCAAACCGAGGCCCTCGTCTCTGTTCTTAAGCAATTCAAAAGGGCAATTGGGTGGACAATTGCAGACATCATTTGCATACATTTTGGGATATACACTCATAAGATTCAACTAGTCAAGGATTACAAACCACGTATTGAGCATCAAAGAAGATTGAAACTCCCAATGAAAGAAGTTTTGTAGAAAAAAATCATTAAGTGGTTAAATATAGGGGTGATCTACCTAATTGCCGATAGTGAATGGGTCAGTCTAGTACAATGTGTTCCTAAAAAGGGAGGTATCACAGTGGTGCCTAATACAAAGAATGAGTTGATCCCTATGCGATCGGTCACAGGGTGGAGCATGTGTATGGATTACAAGAAACGCAACGCTTCTACTGAGAAAGATCATTTCCCTATGCCCTTTATGGATCAAATGCTTCACAGATTGGTAGAGAAGGGATGGTATTGTTTTCTTGATGGATACTCCGGGTACATCCAAATTGTTATTGTGCTTGATGATCAAGAGATGACAACTTTCAAATGCCCATATGGTATCTTTGCATTTAAGAGAAGGTCTTTTGGACTATGTAACACTCTAGCCACATTTCAAAGATGCATGATGTCTATCTTCTCGGACATGGTTGAAAGTACTATTGAGGTTGTTCATGGATGACTTTAGTGTTATTGGCCAGTCCTTTGTAGAATGTCTGTTACATTTACGCGATGTGCTGCAGAGGTGTGTTAAGAGTCACTTAGCGCTAAATTGGGAGAAATGTCATTTTATGATCAAAGAAGGTATTGTACTTGGTCACAGAATTTTCGTCAAGGGAATGGAGGTAGATAAAGAAAAAATTAAGGTTATCAAGGAACTGTCACCACCAATTTCAATGAAAGGTATCAGGAGCTTTCTAGGCCATGCAAGATTCTTCCGTCTCTTTATAAAGGAGTTATCTCAGATCTCACAACCATTGCGCAATTTATCGAAGAAAGATGTCAAGTTTGTATTTGATGATGCATGCATGCAAGCCTTTGAAGAATGGAAAAGAAGGTTAACTTCGGCACCCATTATTGTGTATCTAGATTGGTCACAACCATTTGAGCTAATATGTGATGCAAGTGGGGTTGCATTAGGTATGGTGTTGGAGTAGCAAAGGGAGAGAATTATGCATCCAACCTATTATGCTAGCAAAGCATTAAATGTGTCCCAAAAAAATTATACAGTCACCGAACAAGAATTGCATGCCTTAGTCTTTGCCATTGAAAAATTTCGCTCCCACTTTTTGGGAGCTAAGGTGATTGTGCACACATACCATGCTATCTTAAATATCTGATGGCTAAAAAAGAAGTAAAACAAAGATTGATCAGATGGGTACTCCTCTTATAAGAATTCAATTTTGATGTTATTGACCTAAAGGGGTCAGAAATCAGGTGTTGATCACCTTTGTAGATTGAAAGATGAAGCTATGGTAAAGATTGATGATGGAATTGGCATCAATGATTCATTCCCCGATGAGAGTTTTGGTGGCCTCACATGACATTATACCTTGGTTTGCTGACTATGCCAACTATTTTGTAAGTGATATAGTGCCTCCTGATCCAAACACCCATCAGTGTCGCACATTTATGCAAAATGTAAAGAAGTTCTTTTGGGATGAAGCTTATTTATTTCATATTTGTGCAGATGGGATCATCTGTAGATGTGTGCTAGAAGTGGAAATGATGAGTTTTCTTGAGGCATCCACTCATCATTAGTGGATAGTCATCATAGTGAAGGTCGAACCGCTTACAAGGTGTTATAATGTGGCTACTGTTTGCTGTGTATACATCAAGATACCCATGATTATGTCAAGTCATGTCATAGATGTCAAAGAAAGGGCGGGGTCTCGAGAAGGCACAAACTTTCTCTAAATCCTAATTTGGTGATAGAACTGCAAACATGACTTTATTGGACCCTTTGTCAGCTCACATGGTAATAAATACATTCTAGTTGCAGTTGACTATGTCTCTAAATGTATAGAGGCCGTAGCTCTACCGAATAATGAAGGTAAGAGTGTTACTGGGTTTCTCTGAAGAAATACTTTCTCCAAGTTCGATATACCTCGGAAAATTATCAGTGATGGAGGTTCTTATTTTTGCAACCTATTATTCAAAGCTCTCCTTGAAGTATATGGTGTAAAGCATTAAGTAGTAACCCATACCATCCCCAAACCAGTGGGCAAGTAGAAGTATCAAATAGGAAAATCAAGCAAATCCTATCCAAAATGGTGAATGCAAATCGCACTGACTGGTCAAGAAAGTTTGATGACGCTTTCTGAGCCTACCGCACAGCTTTCAAAACCCCTATCGGAATGTCCCCTTATCAATTTGTGATTGGGAAAGCCTGTCACCTGCCAGTTGAGCTTGAGCACAAGGCACTATGGGTACTTAAAAAGTTGAATCTAGACTGGAATGAGGCAGCAACATCTAGATTGATGCAAGTAAATGAACTCGATGTGTTTAGGCTACGAGCATGTGAGAGCTTTGCATTGCACAACCAGGAGACATGTGTTGCTTTATAACTCTAGGTTGAGGTGGTTTCCTGAGAAACTCAAATCTAAGTGGATGGAGCCCTTCAGAGTCGTACGTGTTGTGAGTTATGGAACCATTGAGTTAGAAAGCAAGGATGGTAAAAATTTCTAAGTCAATGGACAGAGGGTAAAATTTTACATGGGTGACATGAAAGAAATTAAAATAGTGGAAGACAGGGACCTTAAGGAGGCATGAGCACAAAAGCTTCCAATCGTGCCACGACAATAAATCAAGCGCTTCCTAGGAGGCAACCCAAGGTGTGCCCCTTGTACCTCTTCTATGTTTCTTTACTTTGAGGACAAAGTATCCTATTTTTGTGCGGTGTGGGAAGTTATGGATTAAGGTGAAGCCTGAGTAACCTTGAGTCCATAACTTCACCTATTTTTGATCCCAAGGTTTTCTTGTCGTGATTCTTTTTCCTTGTGGATACATACTTTTCTATTGAGCCGGCAAGTTTAGGTAGTTTACATAATGTGTAAATTCATAGTAGTGTTATCTACTGGCATTTGTATAGTTTTTAAATGCTTTTTGAATGATTTGAAAAATTTGTTACCCCTCAAAGTTTTTGAGATTATGATTAGTGATGCACTCATGGATTTTGATGATCTGGTGATGTTTGTTCTGATAATGTAAAGGTAAGTCGAGGCTTGACGCATGACCTGTGAGGCTATACTTAACTGTGGGTGCAATGTCATATGTGTAGTGAGCTTATTTTGTTGCATTCATGCGTCTTGTATGGACTCAGAACTTGCCTTAGTACTCTAAGATTGGTTTTTGTGAAATGGTTGATATGGAATGGATTTTAGGCCTTTGTTCTTTGAGTGAATTCATTTTTTCCCTAAATGACCCACCAAATGAGTGAGTGAATCCCTTGTTCCAAATTTTTGAGCTTCTCATGTACTCATTCTTTCTTGGCACCTTGCTAGCTTAACCTTGTTTGATGAAATACCTTGATATTGGTTTTGGTCTATCCTTGAGAATGTGAACCTTAATTGAGACTAAAAGCCTAAGTTGAGTGTGGCTACAAATTGTGGCCCTTGTTTGGGGAATGGATATTATATACTTCATCTCAGGCTAAAAGCCTAAATTGAGGGTGGCCCTTATTGTGGTAAAGTAATGATAATGAGGTGGTTAGGTGGGAAATAAAGAAAGAAATAAAAAATCATGAGCCGAGTGAAGAAAAAGAAAAGAAAAGTGCTTTTAATTGAGAAAAAGTAGCAAGAATTCAGTTTAGAGATACGGCACAACTGAAAATAGAAAGAAAGCACTCGAGAAAAAGTTTGAAATAGGAGAATAACGGCTGATCTAATGTTAAGGGTTGGGTTATGAAAGCAAAAACCGTTGATAAACAAGGTTCAAAGATAGCTTTTAGTCACTACTTGCCTAAAAAGCCATCCCAAAGCCCCCTAAACTTATGTTACAAGCCCATAAGTCCTTGAGTGATCTAAATCCACTTTATCACTAAGCTAGAAGATGATTATAGAGGCAAGATTATGGTGTTAGTCATTGTGCATGAATTTCAATTGCTAGAGTGAGAATTCTTCCTCAATCCCTGAATTCTAAATGCTTCTTGAGTGAGTAAGAGGGACATCTTTTCTGTGAGAGCATTTGCACTACTTGATTAGCATATGGCTGCACCAGTGATAGTGGATGGTTGACGCTCTTTAGCTTATCATAGTTAGGTTGCTAGAGTCATCATCATGTTTTCGTTATGCATAGTAGTTTTACAATCTGGATTTGAAAATGACAGTTAGGTGCATGGATTAGTGTGAATAATGTATATGCCATTGCTTTAACTACTATGTATTTCTCATTGTCTGCGTAGATTGAGTCATCACTTGAGGACATGTAACAATTCTAAATTTAGGGTGTTGATGTGTTATCAAAATACAACACACTTGATGCCTAAAACAAGGTATTTTGTGAGTTCTTAATATGACTTTTTGTGGGTTTTATGTGTTTTTGTGTTGTTCTTGCAGAAACGTTGCATTGGCATGATTTTGGAAAGAAATTTCTGATTTTGTTGAAGCATAGGACATATGAGCTTACCTATGAGTCATAGCCCAAGCTACGAGTTGTATCCCAAGCTACGAGTCGTATCCCAAGCTACTAGTCGTAGGGTATAGTCATAGTGAGAAAAAAAGACCAAAACTCAGAAATCTGCTAAGTGGAGATCACCCCTATGAGGCCATCCTATGATTCAGGAGTTTCACTACGACTAGTATATGTAGACTCATAGCAAGAATAAGAGAGCCAAAATGTTGGACCGAAAACTGAAGGCCTAGACTACGAGAGAAGTATACAAGTCGTATCCCAAGCTATGACTCGTACCAGTGGGTCATACAAGTTGATTCCAAGATGCCAAGAAATTGATACGAGACCCTAATTACGAGTCGCACCTACGAGGTGCACCAGCTGCAAGCTGTCTTTCCTGTGTAATTTTTAGAGTTATTTTGTAAACACTATATATAATTTAAGTTTGGGTTTTAAAAAGGGATATTTGAAATAAAGAAGGAAATATCACCTTTGAATATACTCTCAAGGAATATTTTAGGTTTTTAGCTTAGGTTATATTTTTCTCCTGGAAAACCCCTTTTAGGGACTGTAAACCTTGCTTTGTGCTTATTATCAATCTATCAAGCTTGTGGTTTGCAACTTATGGTATCTTCATGCTATGGGTAAAATTCTCAATCATGTCTTTCATTTGCATTTTTGTTGGTTTTTCCTTAGCCATGAGTAGCTAAACACCCAACTTGGGGTTGTGGGAACCATGGGTATTTGACTTGAGATAACCTAGGTTTATTGCATTTCTATGATTGGGGTTTTGCATGTATTGTCTACTTCCCGTCATTATGATTGTTGTTTGGAGATGGCCAACAACAAACCCTACCTACTATCACGATCCCCACCAAGGTAGTGACGAATATGAATAGAGAAGTAGATGACAGAATTCGATTGATGTATTCTTGTCTATTCAACCTAACCTGACCAAGGGGAGGTTGACTGGGACAATAGGTAATGGTTAGTTGGCATGCCATGGTAGTTGACCGAGTACCATGGTGAAATTCGACCTTCACCGTCGCAAGAGGGCTGGAAGAACCTAAGTTACCATCCTGCATACGAATCTCCAACTATAGTTATGTTACTAGGGTAATTGAGTCAAAGAACCATGGAGAACACAATTCCCAAGTTATCCCTTCAATTAAGTTTTTTCGGCATCGTACTATAGTGCTGATTTTGTTTTGTTCTTGAATCGTACCCCCCCCAATTGCATATTTTAGTTATTAATACCCGAAATGATTGATCGTGGCTTCTCATAGTCAAACCCTGTATTCCCTGTGGATTCGACCTAACCTTCGATTAGGTCGACTGCTGACAATGATTGCTTTATTATTGGAGCGTGAACACGGTACCTAAGCATATATGAAAAAGATGTGGTAAGAACCATAATGGCCCATGTTTGAAACTCTAATGGTTGTTATGGTTGTGGTAAAGTGAGTCATAAGGTGATTGATTGTCTATTCACCATGTTGAGGGGGTAACTTGCCTCTATCACCTTGTTGAGGGGTGACATACCTCAATCACCTTGTTGATGGGGTGACATGCCTCAATCACCTTGTTGAGGGGTGACATACCTCAATCACCTTGTTGAGGGGGTGACATGCCTCAGTCACCTTGTTGAGGGGTGACATGCCTCAATCACCTTGTGAGGGGGTGACATGCCTCAATCAACTTATAAGGGGGTGACATGCCTTGGATTCCAAGTAGTAGCTCACTTGGACTATGTCAATTATGGTTTCTTCCCACACATGTGATATGTACTATGCAAGTTGTATAATTTACAAGTGTGTTTTACTTCAAGCATTGATCAGACATGTCATATTAATATTATATTTATCCATTGCTTATGATTATGCATTTTGTCTATATTGGCTTATGTCTTATTGCATTGCATCCTACGTACTTAGTACATTCAAATGTACTAATGCATACTCTATAGCTAGATGATATTGCTATACACAGACCTGAGCACCTTTCGATCATCCTCGACATAGCTAGTTTGGTACTTCGAAAGATAAGCTTTGGTGGCTCTTCAAGTCCGACGACACTATCTATGCTACTCTTACTGTTTGATATTTCTTTATGTCGAACACTTGATACTATGAGGGTGATCCCGGAAAGTGTCTTGGCCCTCGCTCCATTCCATGTTAGACGTGTTGTAGGTTATTTGATGTACTTATACTATTAGCTTGACTCTTTTATGATTTTACAAATATAAAGACTTCCCTTATTCTCACTTCCCTAATTTATAACTCTTGTGTTGTTTATTTTTCTTCCATGACCAAGGATATGTGAGTGATATGCTAAGAGGCTTGTTTGGGGTCCCCTCAGGTTCCCATTCTCCATGTCACGTCTATGCCTACATCATTTATTGTATTACATGTTGTGACTTGGTTCTAGTGTAGATACTTTTGATAGAGCTAGAGTTTCCCATGTCTCACACTCATTACCTATAGTTGGCTGGTTTATGGGGTGTTTGGCCCTCTTAGTTTGGTTTTATAGTGGTTGGTGACATATACACATATATATATACTCTTGTATATTGTTGTTGGTTCCTATGTGTTGGTTTCACCATAGCTAAGGATGGAGTTATCAATCTTTATCTGAAGGAGGTGATGGTTATGCGAGGTTGGAGGGGTAGAATTTTTGTTTTGAGGGGTAGTATGACTTTGGAGATTTGGATCCAAATAGACTAGGGTGGACCTGCTATTCCTATGCTCTGTGATCTAGATGATGAACCCTTCAATCAGAAGTCTTCGGTGGCCATGCCTAAGTATCTGAGGCTTGGGTGATACTCCTTATGGTATATGTTCTCTGGTGGCCACGTTCGAATGTCCGAGGCCTGGACGCTGATTCCAAACAGGTCCGAGCACCTTTTGATATTTTTGGTGTCGAACACTATTAACTATACTTTCAGTCTAGGACATCGTTGATTGACAATTTAGGTTAGGGATCCTGTTGATTATGTCACGGGAATTTTTTCTCCCGAGGGGGATTCGTCCCAGAATTATATATGTACATACTTGGATCAGGTGTCACTCTTCGACACAGGATATGGTGTCAGTTCTGACATAATCCAATACTTTGGGTCGAGGCCCCAGTAGATGTTAGGTATCTGGGGTCGAGGACTCGGTTGATTACTCATGGATCCATGCGCCTATCCGCACCCTTACTGTGCACGGGTGTACCCTCTAGGCTTATGGGGACTCAGGGGCGTTCAGGCTTAGATCTTAGGGCCTTAAACCTACGTACAACTAGACCTCAGACCGTATGATATTGAGAGTTGGGTTCCATGATGATTTAGTTTAGTGAGAGTTACAGGGTGGGCCTACTCCGTCCTTATCATTTAATATAATTGCACTTCACGTTGGTCGGTTCGATTGGGGTTGGATTTACTGTATTTGTTGTATCATATATTTCTAGCTTCCATATGTATATTATTTCACTTAGTTAGTCGATGATGCCTATTGGTTGTCTTATTCTGGTACTCCCTCCCTACTTTCTGCATCATACCAGTAGACATTTAAAATCATGAAGCTCAAAAAAAATCAATATAAAAACCATGAAAATTAATAAGAATGATGTTAGAAATACTTATCCAAAAGATTTCTCCAAAATCCCTCTTCAAAGATCGCCTCCCAAAGCATGAAAGATTGAAAATGGAGTAAAAATGGTGATTTTACATCTTTAAAACTGACTCAACCAAAACGTACTCTGCGAAGGCGGATAATTATCTGCGATCATGGAGAATAGAAAGCCCTATACCTCCACAAAGGCGGAGGTTTGTCCGAAAAGGCAGAGGTTTATCCGTGAAGGCGGAGAACAAAATGGTGCTACACCAGATACCCACACCAACAATTGCCAAAACTCCAAACGGACCCCCAAAACTCATTCAAACTCAGAATGTCACAAACTTTATATGCATCCATACCAAAAACAACAATCCTGACTCGATGGAATCATCAGAAATTTGTTTTAAGGCCTTCTTGCCACATTTTTCCATTCAAGTCAATAAAACTAGTAAAACTCAAAATACAAGCACTGCCCTCGAAAACTCCAAAAATTATAACAAGACCATTTTTAACGTTAGTTTCACCATCCAAAATTACTGGAAATATTAGAATTTTGGTCCAAAATTTTGAACTCTGAATGTTGACCAAAGTCAAACTTTTGTTCCGAAAACAACTAAAATCATAACTTTGGGCCTAAAACCCTTATGTTAACTCCAAATTCAGTTCTACAACCTCTTGTAGTTCAGTTTCGACATTCCAGAACTAATAGAATCAATTGATCCCCTATCCGACCTCTAAAACTCAGAATGATACAAAAATTCATTTTTTCAACAATTTAAATATTCAATAAAACCAAAACTCATATTTTCATCTTTGAAAACCAGGATTCCAGTTCTAACCATTCAAATGATTCAAAAGTAGGCCAAAGTTACTTATCAAACGATAGAACAACAATTTTCACAAATAAGGTCAAAAATGATGAACCAGGTCACTACATTTTAATTCTATCGACTTTGTTATCTGTATTATTGACCATTAGTAATCTTTTAACTTTTTTTAGTTTCATATTTTATCATCATTGTCTTGGTGGGATAAGATGAGTTCCATAGCGACCATTTTTTAGTCATGAAAGAAGATATTAGCCCGAGGTTCATAAGTCTCAAGTGTACATAAGTAGAGTCTAAGTAGAGTTTAAAAGATCGGTACAGAGACGTCACTAGTTATACTTAAGCAGCTATGAAGATGATTAGGAAAGTTATTTTATTTATTTGATTTTCTCTTATCGTATATGGTTATCTTCGTTAGTACAGAGTGGTGCCCATGTTTTTTGGATAAATGGCAAGTACTAGAGCTACTGTTGTTGATGGTAGAGGTGAGGCAACTCCTGAGGTAGTTCTTAAGGTCCTATTAGGTGTAAGGGTAGAGTTTAAGATAAAGGTCATGCTCAAAGAGTAGCACCAGTGAAAAGACATGCTAGGGAGGTCTCTTCAGAGGTATGATTGATAGTAGAGGGAAAGGAGTAGCACCAATGAGAGGATGTGCTAGGGAGGTCTCTTTAGAGGTATGATTCATATTAGAGGGAACCAGGTTTCTCTAGAGCACGTAGCCACACCATTACTTTAGGATACTTTATTGAGGGTATTGCGTGTACTTGCGAGTTTTATTCTGAATGGTAATGCAACAACCATGTTGGGAAATTCTCAGACTGGAGGAGGAGTTTAGACTCTAGAGTAGGATCATGATCCCATGTTTCATAATTCAATTGATTAGCCACCATTGGCTCGTAGAGTTGATATTGATCCTGCACCAATAGTTGAGGTTTAGGGTGTGCCATTAGGTATATTGACTAAGGATGAGTTGCACCGCTATGAGATTTTTAGGAAGATTGACCACCTCAATATCAAGATGGGATAATAGAGGGTGCCCATGCATTTTTGACTATTTATAGAGAGTAGTTAGATGTTGTTGACTTAGCTGAGTCACACGGGGTTCGATATGTTACTCTTCAGCTTCGTGGGCTAGCTAGAGAGTGGTGGATTATGTATTCTGGATCTTTGCTAGTTGGATCTCTCTTAGTGTCTTAAGAGATGTTCTCTAGTCCTTTCTATGATTGCTTTATCCCTTGGAGCACGAGGGATGAAATTCGCTTGAGGTTTGGAAGTCTAAGATAGGATGGCTGATCAGTTATTGAGTATGAGTCCCATTTCTGTCAATTATCTAAACGTGCTATAACCATCATTCAAAATAAGATAGAGAGGGATCGTGAGAGTATTGACCTATTCTATTAGGTAGGCATTGTTTAGAGTATCTAGAGAGGGAGCCTCTTTCCAGTGTATAAGGACACAGAGCTTATGGAGAGATAGGAGTTTAGGACCCCAAAAGGGCCATTCTTTGGTCAGTACCTCATCTGGAGGAAGAGGGTCCTATAGAGGGAGTGGTTCATTCTAGTTTTAAGGACCAATTCATGTATCATTTCTAGTATCTGAGAGTGGTCAAACACATCATGGATCTTATGTATTGGTCAAGACTTATATGGTTCACAGCAGTAACTTACAGGGCGAGGCAATTATAGTAGTTCTTCAGGATCAGAATATCAGTCCTTGAGTTAGAGGTTTTGTTATAGTTGTGGGGATCCCATTCATATGATATGATAGTGTCCCTTGTAGAGATAAAAAGAAGGGTCCCTCTCCGTTCTTTAGTTTAGACTAGACCATTAGCACCACTATCTAAGGGGCAAGGTAGAGATCAGATAGATAGAGATGGTCGCACTTTTCGGAAGAGCACAAGTAGTGCCATAGTTCTGTAGAGTAGGGGTAGAGGTACTTCTAAGATGGGTGGTGGTAGAGGATAATATTGTTATGTATTTCCAGGGAGACGCGAGGTAGAGGCTGCTGATGTAGTTCTCATAGGTATTATGTTGGTTTATCATCAATCTGCATCTATGTTGTTTAATCCTCAATCTAGACATTCCTGTGTATGTTCCTACTTTTCATCTAGATTCAACTTGTTATATGATCATATGCCCGTACCTATTCATGTTTCTAAACCGATAGGTGAGCCATTAGTTGTGGATCGAGTGTATCGATCCTTTCTTATTTCTCTAGTTGGGTATGACACTTGGGTAGATATTATTACTCTAGAGATGGTAGACTTTGATGTTATCTCAGGGATGATTGGCCTTCTCCACATCATGTCATTCTTGATTCTTATGCCAAGACTGTGAACTTATCCACACATAAGGTATTGAGGATTGAGTGGAAGTGTCCTAGGGTGCTTATCCTAGAAAAGTAATCTTCTATACCCATGCTCAGAAATTGAATTATTGGGGGTGTTTATCTTACTTGGATTTCATTTGAGATACTAATGTTGAACCACTTTCCATGGATTCTATTCCAGTGGTTCAAGAGTTTGCCAATGTGTTTCCTATTGATCTTCCAAGTGTTCCTACTGATAGGGATATTGATATTTTTATTGATCGATAGCCAGGAACAAAGCCCATCTCCATCCCTCCATATCGAATAGCTCTAGCTAAGTTGAAATAATTGAAGGAGAAACCTCAAGATTTATTGAGCAAAGGGTTTATTCATCCTAGAGTATCACCTTGGGTTGTTACGATCATGTCTGTAAAGAAAAACAATTTCTATGAGGATGTGTTTTGATAATAGGAAGTGATTTTCAAGAACAAATATCCTCTTCCTCGTATTGATGACTTGTTTGATCAACTTGTTGGAGAGGCTTTGTTCTGTAAGATTAACTTGAGAACTCCTTATTCTCAGCTGAGGATTAGAGCACCGGATATTTGTAAAATAGCAATTTAGGCTAAAGAGTTAAATTGAAACTATATCCCCTTGAATTATTTTTACTTGCAAGGCGATTATGGGCCAAATTACAATCCTTCTACACGTTGGAACTTGACTCATGGGACTTTAAAGCTAGTTGGGTCTTTAAGAAAAAACAGAAAAAAATCAATATACGTGTAATGCTTCCAAACCTATAAAGAAGGACAGGCACTCGATGCCCTCAAGGCTCGGGAGAACCAACATATAACCTATGCTTACTATGGATATGATTTTGACAACTACACATCGTTGAAAGTTCATGCAAACTATAGAGATAAGAGATCAAGTAGGTAACACCAAAACTTACATATAAGACTTGGCCATTGAGGCCATAACTATTTAGAGACAAGATACAACTAAACAATATACAATAAATGTACAAAGCCTCTATAAGGTAACATAGGTTGGGATAGGCCCCGTCCTACTTTGAAATATTATACAATACCAAAATGCATGTACTAACGACTCAATAAAGCCCCAGATTAACTCGGATCTTACCAAAAGCGGCTAGGTATCGGGTGCACCTATACTTGAGGTCTACTAGATGTAGTATCTGTACCTGCAACACGAATTGCAGCATCCCCAAAATGGGACGTCAGTACGAAATAATATATTGAATATGTAAGGCAATAGCATATGTAAAATGAGAACTCAAGTGAAATCAAGTAGCAATATATAAATGCACAACTTATAGTAAAATACCACCTTTGTCATACTTGTGGGACCATGTAAATTAATTCCTTTCTTTACGTTTCAGTACTTTAGATCCTTTAGACGTGTAATATGAATGACCAACTGATCAGTGGTAAAAGAGGATGACCCGTTCTAGGAATTTTAACCCCTGGGATGCTATCCTTATAGCTATAAAAATTGGGATCGACCCATTCTAGGCTTTCGCCCCTAGGTTTCCACCCTCGTAAACCAAGTGAGATTGACCCATGCTAGGTTCTTGCCCCTTTGCTGCCATCCATGCTGTGGATAGTATTCAAGTTATTCTTTAATACTTTGAGATTGTTACTATGGTGGTCATGATAACTTTGAAGCTTTGGACCTATGTACCCATAGTGTAAGATATGAAAATAGTCACTTAAGGAAGTACAATAATACAAGAATGGGAGGTAACATTAATGTGCCACTTAGGAGTATAATGACACTATTTGCTATAAGAATGAAAGTGGACTCATCATGCTAGTGCTTGGAATCTTAAGCTACAAATTTACAATAAACAACACTACCAATATTGGAACAACGCTTGAGGTGTTCACGGGTTGATAGTGACAAGGTTGTTAGATTTCATGCCAAGGAATATGAAATTGGATAGCCTTACATACCTTGGTGTACAACCTTGCTATTACCTCGAAATAATCTCATTTCTTCCCAAATATTTATGTACAATAGAGTGGGCGATAAAACTAGTATTGCTAGCTAATAAGCACATGTTGGCAATTCAATCTTACCCAAAATAACATTCAGGTAGCAAGTTTGTAATACCAACATAAGGGTGTTCTTTTAACCCTTCCTTCCCTAATTGCATTTGTGTAATACATATTTTTGTATACATAGTGCCTCAACTCATTTTTAGTTCCATTACACGCTTACAACAGTTCACAAGGTACAGCACATAGCGACTGCACAACACATAATTAAACAGTAACATTGCACTTTTTTTCTATATTTCAGCACCAACAATCCACACACTTTCACAACATTAACCAAATTGTTTTCAACACATTTACACACCCAAACAGTCCAAAAACAGTCCAATATACGTGGAGGACGTGAGACCCCAACTCCTAGTCATCCTCCCACAAGTTCTTATCAAACTTACCCTTAAAATATCATACTTAACCTTATGTCGAAGGAAAATAAAGATGTGGCAGTAACATACTTCAGTTCATATAACTTGTCTTTTTTTTTAATTCAATTTCTTCGAGAACTTCAATTTCTCTTCACATTTTAATCCAAACAAAAAGCAAAAAGTCCCTTAACAATCAAGAGAAATAAGCAACAACTTGGGACAGGGGCGTGGAAATGCATAAGAACTCTTGAATGGAAAAGAGATGTAACTCCAGTTCCTTTAGAATTAACAGTCAATCCTATTTCTGATAGGGGCAGTTGACAATTGAATCTGATTTTGATCATTATTTTCATATCTGCAATAGTGCGAAAAGGAGGACCGGCTCCAAGTTATTCAAGAATAGTAGCATTGAGTTCTGCCTTATACTTCTATTTAAGCATAAGTAACGTGATTTCCTTGCCTTTCATGATAGCATATAGCTAAATCTATAGGTATTTTCACTCACCTTAGCCTAAAACAAGAAGGGCCTTCTAAGAACCCTAAAGGAATCTTAACACTGCTATTCCTTAGCCCTTGAGAGAACAAAGAGAGCTGGAGTTTAATCCTTTGTTTTTTTGGTGTGTTAAAATGAATAAAATGTCTGGCTAAATTTTTCCTTTTTATAAGCTCTTTTTTAGGCCCTTAATATAATCCCTTAACCTACTCATTTTGTTTCAATCTCAGCCACTGGCCAAGGAGGTGGTGCAGCTACTTATTTATGTCAAGCTGCTCAAAAAGTCTAAAGTAGGTGACACACCTACTTGCTTTATCCCTTGTTGGGCTAACTACTTGGGCCTTGGCAGATTTGGAAGGTGGGATATTTTCCTTTCTCTTAGTTTGGGCCTCAAGAATCCACTAACATAGGTGTAAATCTGATCCATTAGCCTTGGACACCTTAACTGGATTCATATAGCTCAAGTAGGTGATGCACCTGTAGTTTAATTAAGTCGAGTAAGCAGCCCACTTACCTTACTATATAATTTTTCAAACATCACTCCATCTTAGTATAACTTCGTACTTTACCTTAATCATTAAATTCAACACCACCTTACTATCTCAAGGTTAAATACTTCAGTTGAGTTTGACTTGGAACACGTCAAGGCATCACAACACTTTTTATCAAATTCAAATCACACAACTTAAATATGGAACTTGGTTTATTGCCTATATAATAAGGACGTGTAAAGAGTCATGTGGATAGAATCAGCCTATGAATAACACGGAGTGTTATATCCTCCCCGCTAAGAACATTCATCCTCACATGAAAATATAGTTAGTCAGCCTAGACATGTTCAAGCCTAAGCTACATATCACATAATATATATAGACACATACTTACTTATTAATGCCTCAAGTCCGACCTTTTAATCCTTCTCAGGGGACTGAAAGAGATGGGGGTACTTGGATTTCATTGCTTCTTCGCTTCCCAGGTAACCTCTTGTACTTGTTTGTTCCTCCATAGCACTTTTACCAAAGGTACTTCTTTATTTCTTAACTTCTTAACTTGTCGATCCAGAATAGCAATGGGTACTTCCTCATAGGTAAGATCTTCTATAACATATACATCTTTGATTGGAGTGATACGAGATGGATCACCTATGCACTTTCAAAGCATTGAAATGTGAAACACTCTATGAACAATAGATTGCTCTGAGGTAGGTCTAATTCATATGCAACTTGGCCAATTCTTTTAAAAATCATATATGGTCCTATGTGGCGTGGACTGAGCTTTCGCTTTTTACCAAATCTCATTACCCCTTTCATTGGATACACCTCCAAGAACACCCAATCTCCTATGGAAAATTCTAGTCCTCTTCTCTAGTATCTACATATGATTTTTGTCGACTTTGAGCTGTCGCTAACCGTTGTTGTCTTGTCTTAACCTTTTCTATAGCTTGATGAACAAGATCTGTCCCAAATAATGTAGTTTTACCTTCTTCAAACTAGCCAATTGGTTACCTACACTTACTTCAATATAAGGCTTTATAATGTGCCCTTTTGATACTCGAGTGATAGTTGCTGTTGTAAGCGAATTCAATAAGTGCTAAATAGTCATCCCAGCTACCTTTGAAGTCTAATAGGCTAGCTCGAAACATATACTCCAGTTTTTGAATTGTGCATTCTGCTTGACCATCCATTTGAGGCTGAAAGGTTGTACTTAAACTCACTTGGGTCCTTTAACCTCTCTGAAATGACTTCCAAAAATTTGCAGTAAATTGAGCTCCCTTATCATATATAATAGAGATTGCCACTCGGGGCAGCCGAACTATCTCTTTAATGTATATTCTTGCATACTCTTCGACTGTATAAGTAGTTTGGCCGTAAAGAAGTGTGCTAATATGGTGACTCTATCAACTACTACCCATATGGCGTCAAACTTCCGAAATGAGCAAGGTAACCTGGAAGCAAATCCATGTTGATCATGTCCCACTTATAAATGGAAGTTCTGTGTGCCACAAATAACCCCCATTCTTTTGGTGCTCTATTTTAACTTGTTTACAATTTGGGCAATGAGCCACAAATTTTGCAATATCCTTCTTCATTTCCAAAGTTAACAATTTGGACAATGAGCCACAAATTTTGAAATATCCTTCTTCATTTCCCCCCACCAATACACTTCTTTCAAGTATGATATATTTTGATTGAGCCCGGATAGACCAAATATCTTAAATGATGTGCTTCTGTCATAATTCTCCTTTTGAGCATGTCTACGTTAGATATGCTCCATCTAATTTCACATCGAAGTACTCCCTCTTGCGTGAGTTCAAATGTCTTCGTCATACCTTGTTGTACATTCTCCCTAAGCTGTAATAGAATGGGATCTTTGTACCATTTCACTTTCACTTACGATATCAATGAGGATTCAGCTGCATTTTGCATAATAACTCCTTTATATGGAGATTCAAGAAGGTGAAACCCCAAGCTGTCTAATTGATGTAGATCTTTATTTACCCCTTGTCTCCTTGTGAACTATCCAAAAGTGCTTGCCATTGCCTTGCGGCTTAAAGCATCCGCTACCACATTTGCCCTTTCATGATGATTGAAATTATCAATGTCAGAATCCTTCAATAACTCAAGCCATCTTCGTTGCCTTAGCTTCAGGTCCTTTTGATTAAAGATGTATTATAGACTCTTGTGATCAGTATATATTTCAACATGAACTCCATACAAATAGTGACGCCATATCGTCAAAGAAAATATAAATACTACTAGCTTTAAATCATAGGTTGGATAGTTTTTCTCATGTGGACGCAACTGCCTTGAGGCATAAGCTATTACTTTACCATGATGGATCAAGACACGTCCTCGACCTACTCTAGAAGCATCATAATATAGTACATAACCTTCTATTTCTTCAGGAAGTAACAATACAGGTGCAGTCATCAACTTATTTTTCAGCTCTTGGAAGTTGGCTGCCTTATGTATTAGCTTGGTTAATGGTGCAGAAATAGAAGAAAATCCTTCAATGAACCTCCTATAATAGCCTACCAGCCCAAGGAAAGTACAAACCTCCGTAGATGTTGTAGGTCTTGGCTAGTTCTTCACAACTTCTATCTTTTGGGTATCAACCTATCACGACCCGAACTTAGGGCCTAGACGTGATATGATGAATGTGGCACCTAAATTAACCCCAAACAAGCCTCTTAGCATATCATTACACATCCTTGATCATGGAAGAAATTAAACAACAACAAGAGAACTTAAAATAAGGATAAAGGGACTAAGAGTCCTTCATAGCTTAAAACGTACAAAAGTCAAAATAGTCAAGGATCAAAGCATCATTACTTAACTTGTCCAACAACACCTCTACACGTAAAATTGAGCAGGGGCCAAGACAACTTTCCGGTCTTACCCTCATAGTCATAAGCATACAATAAAAGAAACAGAGTTTTTGCATAACATAAGATCAAAAGATAACATCCCCGGAGTTGAGGACTCACCAATTTGCTTCAAAGATAGTACTAGCCATATGGATGAGGGAGATGATCAAGTGGAGCTATGGTTCCTACATGGTAACATAATGTAGGCAGAGGTATGAATTAGTATATTTGAATGTGCTAAGTATGTAGGATGCAATGCAACAAGAGATAGGCAACATAATTGAAATGTATAATTAGGCAATAAATGAGCATATAGCAATATGGCATGCATAAATGATTCTAGAAGTAAAACATGCTTATATAGAACATATTATGTGTGTAGGAAGAGACCATCACAATAGAGACCAAGGCCTACCACCCCCTTCGCGAGGCGATCGAGGTACAAAACCCTCAACATGGTTTCTCGGGCCTACCAGCCCCCGAGCGAGGAGATTGAGGTACAAACCCCCCAACATGGTATCACAGGCCTACTACCCCCCGAGGAAGGAACTGAGGTAAAAACATCCCAGCAAGGTTGCACGGGCCTACTTCCCCCCGAGCAAGGCAATTGAGGCACAACCCCCCCTCCCAACATGGTTGTTTAGGCCTACCACCCCCTAATGAGGCGTGGCAAACATGAAGCACTACAGATACTATTTATTAAATCGATACATATGTACATTCCTTTGATCATCATAAAGTCACTTAACTCGCATGCCATGCTTTAGACCTTCAACAACTCAAGAATCCATAACTGGACATTTTATCAAACACTAGGCGGGTGTGTAATACTAGTTCAAAATAATGCAATTCAAGAGTGAAAACATGTAAGAAAAATCGATGTAAATCATCCCACCAATACTAGGTAATACCCTCTTGCATGATACATCAAAACCCTTAATCAGTT
>JAABOM020000103.1:7805439-7822851 GCA_011800125.2 Solanum clarkiae
CCTTAACAACTCTTTCATCTGTCGAACTCCAACTTATCACCATACTTTCCCAAGTTGAACTTATTAAGAACGTATGGTCCTAACACTGAGTGATAACAAATTTATTGGATAAATTAAGGAGTTCAACCCAAAATTAGTCATACTCAACAAAATTAGTAATGGTTGAATCCTCAACTCAAATTGATCTATCGATACCCTCATTTCTCTTCTAAACTAATTCCTACCAGGGCACTAGTTCATGAGTCATGTCTGATATGTCACCAATTCCAAGTGTCATATTACAATTCATCCATGTACTGAACCCACGATTCACTTCATATTGGTAGTTGTCTTGGTTTTTGAAGTCTTTTCCAAATAATAATTTAGGAAAAGAGTTTTTCATTCTTTGTGGGTAAGAAAATGAAGGCTTTTCATACACTCGATGTGACATGTGTCCCCTTTAATTTAATACTTCATCCACATGCCATGATATTTACTTTGACCTAGAGCTAAAGTCGATTTTTGACACAATGATGTCACTTTATTTTCTATATCTTTATAAGCTTCCTCTCCACAATTAATTCTCCTCGACAATGAACCACCATTTTACATTGCTTTGAACCTTCATATCGTCACTAAAAAAAATTATTTTCAATTGTTTTAAAAAATATTTAATCATATTAATTATGTAAGCACTTTCATCTCTACCGCACAATGATATTGTTGTTGGTTGTTGATAGGACCTATCTCTTCCACATGATAATCCTTGCTCCAATAAGGCATAAGATAAAGTAACAAAATGAAGAAATCAAATAAGAAAAAACTTTTGATCGAATATCTATAGAAAATAACATACTAATTTCATTCTACATCAACTTGTTGATATGTATATATACTAGGTAATTGGCCCGCACTTTGTGCAGTCATAAGTAATCTAATTAAGTTTATATATCTTAATATCAAAAACTATTAAAATACTCTAAAATTATTAAGTTCTTTCTATATAGAAAAATTTAGCATTATAAATTTATCTAAATAACTTTTATTAAAGTAATACTGCTAAAGTCCTAGTTATCTTCAATTATATTTTTGGATTATTACATTATTTCTCCATATAATTGATTTTCTAATAGTACTCGAACTCCCTAACTTGAATATTAAATTACTATAATAAACCCAACTTAAAATTTAATTTAGTATATTTTTTATATTTTATATTATATTTATTTAATTATATTATATTATATTGAAAGTAGATAATCTTTCACATCGGCAAATTGTAAATCTTTCGAAAGATTATGACTGTTTCAAGGATTTATGACTCTTTTGAAGGGTTATAATTTTTCTGAAGGGTTGTGACTTTTTTGAAGGGTTGTGACTATTCTGAAGGGTCTATACTATCTTAAAAGTATGTACTCCCTAACTTGAATGTTAGATTACTATAATACCCCCAACATAAAAATCAATTTAGTATATTTTTTATATCATATATCTATTTTATTATGAAATGCATATTATATTGTGCTGGGACTTTTCTGCATGCAGGTTTGTAGTTCGAGGGTATATGGTAGGGTATTAAGGAGAACTCGTGTTCTTCATTGCTTTACTTCAGGTTAGTTTCATTTGCTGAGTACCCGATTGTTTGATGCTCAATCCTTGCTACATTTTGGTAAGTTGTGAGCCCGATCCATCCTATTAGACTTCTTTTTTGTCAGATCAAGCTTGTTGATTATTTGAGAGGTAGCTACTTGTACCTTCGGTAGACTTTCAAAGATTTTACTTTTATGTTATGTTCTATTGAAGAACTAGATATTGACACATGTATTTCATTATAGAATTTTGTATTTAGAGGCTTTTACATGTGACACCAGTCTTGACAAGGTTTTAGATTTGATATAGTATGTTTATTGATCCTATTAAGGTTATTTATCTTCCACTTTACATGTTATGTTAAGTTGTTAGGTTTTGGGTTTGTTGGCCTTGATTGGTTAGGTAATCATCATCACACCCGAATTTTGTATCATGACAATTTGGTATCAGAGCCCCAGGTTCATAGGTCTTACATATGCACTAGCCTTGTTGAGTAGAGTCTTAAGGATAGGTGTAAACGCCCATTACCTATCCTTGAGAGGATACAAAGACTATAAGGAAAACCTTATTTACTTCATTTTAATCAATTTATGTGTGGTTTTGCTTTATTACTAAGTGGTCATGTGTCCTTTCGACAGATAGCAAGAACTAGAGCTACTGCTGCTATGGGATGAGGGAAGCGACTCTTGATATTGCTATTAGGACCCAGATAGGTGTAGCGATCGGTCCGGAGGATGAGCTAGAGGCATGGAGACACACTTGGGAGAGAATATGAGCAGGGTATTTCCCCCAAGCCAGTCGTGGAGATTAGACAGAAGCAGGTTCCTCATGAGTTTGTTGCAACATCATTACTCTAGGATACTCTATTGAGAGTTTTTGGTGTACTTAAACTTTGAGGCATACATGTAGCCTCGCCGATACATTCGGTACCTCCTAGAATAGGGTTAGGGTACAACCCTAAGACAATAGTACGACCCTGAGGCACTAGTTTAGGTGGAGTAGCTACTAGCAGCACCAATTATTGAGGTTCAACTAGTAGCTTCCTTGACTGATGATGAGCAACATAGGTATGGGAGGTTTAGAAAGATGGCCTGATGTCACCCAAACTACACCTTTCACTGAAGGTATAAGCGGTCGCTATCAAAATACAGAACCTAACAAAGTTTAGGGTCAAACCCATATGGAATATTGTCTAGACTTATGTCATGACCCAAGCCTAGGGTCTAGACGTGACAAGGCGAATGGGGACTCAAAGGGACCCCAAACAAGCCTCTTAGCATATCATTTACACATCCTTAGTCACGAAAGAAATTAATCAACAATAAGAGAATGTAAATAAAGGTAAATGGACTAAGGGAAATCTTTCATAGCATAACTCATCAAAGGAGTCAAAGCTCAAAGCACAAATTCATGACTTGTGTAACAACACCTCTAAAATAGATTTGGCGAGGGCCAAGACAACTTTTCGGACTCACCCTCATAGTCATAAGCATCTAATTAAAGAAAAGAGTCTTTACATAACGTAGGATCAATAGCTATTGTCCTCAGAGTTAAGGACTCACTAAGCTTTGCTTCAAGAGATTGTACTAGCAATGTGGAGGAGGAGGATGATTAAGTGGAGCTCCGGTTCCTATATGGTAACATCATGTAGGCATAGAGTATGCATTAGTACGTTTGAATGTGCTAAGTAGGTAGGATACAATGCCACAAGAGGTAAGCAACATAGTAAAAATGCATGATTAGGAAATGGATGAGCATATAACAATATGGCATGCATGAATGATGCTTGAAGTAAACGTGTTTATATAGAACATATTACATGTGTAGTAAGAAACCATCATTATGGAATCCAAGGCCTACCACCACCTTGGAGAGGTGATTGAGATATCAACCCCTCAATTTGTTGATAGTTGTCGCACCCTACCATCTATGGTGATTGAGGTATCATCCTCTCATTTGGTTGATGGTTGTCACGCCCTACCATCCATGGTGATTTTGGTATTAACCCCTCAATTTGGTTGATAGTTCTCACACCCTACCATCAATGGTGATTGAGGCATAGCACCCCCTCAACAAAGTGTGGTCATTTGCAACACTATAGATACTTTTAATGAAACCAACACATATATACCTTCCTTTCATCATCATAAAGTCATTCAAATTATAGGTCATGCAATTGATCATCAATAACTCAAAAACCCTAAACCGGATATTTTATCAAATACTTGGCAGGTGTATAATGCTAGTTCAAAATCATGCAATTCAAGAGTGAAATCACATGAGAAAACTTAATGTAAATCAACTGACCAACACTTAGTAACACCCTCATGAAAGATACATTAAAATCCTTCATCAAATCTCATCATAGAACATAGATTCATAGCACAAAACATGCTTAAACAATCCACATTTCATGAAAACCCCAAAATAGTTTATAATCAAATTCATAGTAAGAATACCCATAAATAAATCAACTTGAAAACATATAATTTATATAAAAAGGAAGGTTGGGCACCATGGGTGAAAGGACCTAATTGTTGAAACCCACATACCTCAACTTTGGAGATTCCCTTGATGAAGATTTGAATAAGAACTTGAAGCTTGAGTGAATTCCTTAAGATCCAGAATGAGTTTGGGACACTTGAATATGAGTGAAATATTTAGCCATGTGTTGAGAGGGTTTCGGGGAATGCCTTGAAAGATATGAGGTTGAACAATGACTAGGTATAGGTGTTTTTATTCATAGGAAGGCTTAGGCTCAAGACCCAAAGTCTTGGAACGAAGTGAGAAAACTGGCAACAAAATACATAGGTTCGCGATGGGTCCGTGTCGTAGTACCATCGCGCACCCCCACTGTTTTTCGCAAACTTGGGAAAATCAAATTTTGCTATAGTTGCTCTAAAATCAGGGTTATACTCATTTTCCACACTAAAATGCCAAAGAAACGTACATGAGAGAAATAAGCAAGATGAGTTCAACCCAACACTTGAATGCAATAATGCACTTAAACATCATTTCAAAATCTCAACATACTTGTCAAAATCACCATGAGCTTGTCAACATAAAAATGAATGCATGCAATGACATAAGAGCTGAAAAATAAGCCTAGGAATCACATAGGGGACTTGAATTAGTACCTTAGGCTTGAGTAGAATGGAAGAGATAGGGATATCGCCATTGCATGTTCGCCTTGGCTTCCCATGTAGCACTCTCAACTTGTTGGTTTCTCCAAAGGACTTTGACAGATGCAACATCCTTGTTCCTAAACCTCTTCATTTTTCTATAAAAAATCGGGACCTCTTCATAATTCAAATTGTCTTTAACAAGACCCACAACATCAAGAGGCACAATGGCACTTGGGTCACCCACACACTTCCTCAACATAAACACATGAAAGACCGGATGAACCACATTCATATCATTGGGCAACTCTAACTCATAGGCCACCTTAACAATCCTCCTCAACACTCTATAAGGTCCAATAAACCTTGGACTCAATTTATCCTTCTTACAATAACAAACCATACCTTTCTTGGGAGACACCTTCAAATAGACCCAATCACCAACCTCAAATTGAAGATCCCTTATCCTCATATTAGCATATGACTTTTGAAGACATTGGGCTATTTTCAACCTTTCTCTAATCAACCTTACCTTCTCTGTGGCCTCCATAACCAGATATGGACCCAACAAAGCCACCTCCCCTACCTCAAACCATCCACCGGAGACCTACAACGTCTACTATAGAGAGCCTCGAAAGGAGCCATACCAATGCTAGACTGATATCTACTGTTATAAGCAAACACAATGAGTGAAAGATGATCATCCCAACTATACTTAAACTCCAATAAACAATCTCTAAGAATATCCTCAAGAGTCTGGATAGTTCTTTCAGCTTGGCCATCTATTTGAGGGTGAAAGGTTGTACTATACTTTACCTTAGTAGCAAGACCTCTTTGGAAAGATCTCCAAAAGTGAGAAGTGAATTGAACACCACGATCCGATATGATAGACAAGGGAATCCCTTGTAATCTAACCAATTCATGAATGTACATCTTAGAATAATCTTCCCCACAATAAGTAGTATTAACCGGTAGGAAATGAGTCGACTTTTTCATCCTATCAACCCCAACCCAAATGGAGTCAAAATGCTTTCTAGTCTTAGGAAACCTAACCACAAAATCCATGTTAATTTCCTTCCACTTCAAAGTAGGAATCTCTATATATTGGGATAGGACACCCGGCTTTTGATATTTGACTTTGACTTGTTGACAATTTTGGTAACCAGATACAAACTTTGCGATATCTCTCTTCTTACCATCGCATCAGAACACTTCCCTCAAATCCTTATACACTTTTGTAAAACCGGAGTGAATAGAATAGGAAGAATTATAAGTCTCACCATGAATCCTCTTTCTCAAGTCATCTACACTAGGCACACACATCCTACCTTGGTACCTAAGGGCACCATCTCCCCTTTGGGAGAAAACCTCCACCTTACCACATCTCACCAAAGCCTTCAACTCTAACAAGACGGGATCAAGATCTTGCTTTGCCTTCACCTCCTCAATCAAAGAAGATTTGGAACCATCCACAGCCACTACAACACCATTTTCAACCTCCTCCAACCTAACCCCTAATCTAGCCAACCGATGGACCTCTCTAGCCACCTCCTTGTCTCCATCATCAACATAAGTTAGGCTACCCATATACACCCTGCTCAAAGTATCAGCCACAACATTAGCCTTACCGGGGTAATAATGCACACTCAATTATAATCCTTAATAAACTCTAACCATCTTCTTTGTCTCAAGTTGAGATCTTTTTGGGTGAACACAAATTGGAGACTCTTATGATCGGTAAACACGTCAACAATGCACCCCATACAAGTAATGACGTCAAATTTTCAAAGCAAAATACCACGGTGGCCAACTCAAGATCATTGGTAGGATAATTCTTTTCATGCATCTTAAGTTGTCTAGAGACATAAGCTATCACTTTACCATTTTTCATCAAAACACAACCCAAACCAATTTATAAGGCATTGCAGTACACAACAAACCCTTCCAACCCTTTCGATAGAGACAGGCTAGGAGCAGAGACAATCTTATCTTTCAAAGTTTAAAAACTCTTTTCACGCTCATCGGTTCACACAAATTTAGGAGTCAACTTAGTCATAGGAAAAGCAATAGAGGAGAACCCATTCACAAACCTTCGGTAATAACCCGCTAAGCCCAAGAAGCTTCTAATATTTGATGGAGTCAAAGGTCTAGGCCAATTTTTAATCACTTTCATCTTTTTAGGATCTCACTTAATACCATTTGCTGACACCATATGACCTAGAAAGGTAACCTCTTGCAACCGAAACTCACACATCTCATACCTAGCATACAACTTCTCTTCACTCAATTTTTGTATTACCACCCTCAAATGATTCACATGTTCCTCGTCACTATGGGAATAGATCAAAATATCATCAATTAGAACCACCACAAACAAACCAAGGTAGGGTTTAAAGACCCCATTCATAAGATCCATGAAGATAGACAGTGCACTGGTCAACCCAAAAGACATACCACGAATTCATAGTGCCCATACCTAGTCGGGATGGCCGTCTTAGGAATGTCACAACTCCCTCACTATCACTTGGTTATACCCGGACTGAAGATCAATCTTAGAGAATTAACTAGCCCCTTGAAGTTGGTCAAATAGATCATTAATCCTTAGTAAAGGGTACTTATTCTTGATGGTGACTCCATTAAGTTGCCAGTAATCAATACACATTGTAAGAGAACTATCTTTCTTCTTCACAAAAAATACCGGTGCATCCCAAGGTGATTGGCTAGGCCTAATAAACTCTTCTCTAACAAGTCCCTTAATTATTTTTTCAACTCCTTTAACTCTACGGGGGCGATATGATAAGGGGAATAGAAATGGGTTGAGTATCGGGAAGGAGGTCTATGCCAAAATCTATTTCCCTTTTGGGAGGGACACTGAGAAGCTCACTAGGGAAGACATCTAGGAACTTATTAACCATCAGAACCGACTCTATGGGGAGGACTTTGGACTCTACATCCCTAACCCTCATAAGATGATAGAGAAACCCCTTAGAAATCAACTTTTGGTCTTTAATGCAAGAAATGAATCTACCCTTGACCACCACATCATGACTCTCCCACTCAAGGATGGGTTCATTATAGAATTGAAACTTGAACTTACAAGTTCTACAATAAATAGAGGCATAATATGCATGCAACCAATCCATCCCAAGAATGACATCAAAATCCACCATATCCAACTGAACAACATCACAAAGCAATATCTTATGCAAAATGAAAACGGGACAATTCCTATACTCTTCTAGAAACAATAGATGCACCAACGTGAGTGAACACTTAATATGGCTTACACAATAATTTAGGTTCAACATGAAACTTTTTGGCAAAAAAAGGAGTAACAAAAGAAAGGGTGGCACCCAGGTCTATCAACACACACATCAAAATAAACACTTTTAACATATTGGGGACGACATCAGACACATCATCTACCACTTGCCTCCCTTGAAGAGCATAGAACAGATTGTGCCTTGGGGAACCTCCTTGTTGAACTCGCTTCCCAAAGGAAAAACATTTTCACCCTGGCCTTGTGGATGACCATCTCTACCCTCGTTTTGATTGTGAGGATAATCAATATTCTTGTGACCTACTTCTCCCAACTATAGTATGCATTAGTGTCCTTCAAATACGGGCCACGATGGCCTCTACCACACCATGGGCACACATGATTAGGCATCACACTAACACAACCTTGGACCCTTGGGTTGTCATTAGAAAACTTTCTATTAGGAGCATTAGAAGACTCTTTGCCTTGATGAAACTGGCCACCCTTGGGACCTTGGAATCTTCCTACAAAATGGGTCCTCTTGGCCTCATTACCCCTTCTCCTTATCAAATTTTACCCCTCTAATTGTTCGGCATAAGTCATGATGCGGGAAAAGTCCATATCACCAATCAACATTGAGGCACACCATTCTTCATTTACCAAGTCGGACAGACCCATCACAAACTTGTTCATCCTAGAACTTGGCTCGACCACCATTTGTGGAGCATATTTAGAAAATTGGTTGAACTTTGGGACATACTTCCTCACACTCATAGACCCTTGCTTCAAATTCATGAACTCCATCATTTTGACCTCCCTTAGCTCAAGAGGGAAGAATTAGTTGAGAAATGCCACCTTAAAGTTCTCCCAAAGGATCACATTGTCGTTCCCCTTCTCCTCTTTCCGTTTAGTAAACCACATTTGGGCTACCCCTTTGAGTTGTAAGCCGCTAACTCTGCCTTCTCCTCCGTTCTAACCCCTATAATATATAACCCTTTACACACCTCATCAAAGAATTCTTGAGGGTCCTCATCTATTTTAGACCCATGAAAGTCCGGTGGGTCCATCCTCATGAAATCTCTTACCCTAGATGTCGGAGTAGGAGCATGAGGGCCTTGGGCCCCTTGGTTGATTTGATTAGTCATTGCTTGAGCTAGCATGGCAATAGCATCCTGGAACTTTTCATGAGCCAATTGTTCTTCGGGTGTAGAAGCTCTTATCCCTTTTGGGATAGCCATAATCTAGCATAGCAAGGGACATTCGTTAGGGGAAAATCATACTTTACTCCTATAGCACGACATAGATCAAGAGGAAGGGACCGATTTACTAAAACGCCTCATAGCCTCTTACTCATAGTTGTGGTGCACTTCACAACTATGAATAAGACTCTAATTGACGCGGTTTGTTGGATAATGAGGACCATTAGCAACCTAGTATTCTGATACCAAGTTTGTCACGATCCAAGCCTAGGGCCTAGATGTGACACGATGAATGGGGACCCATAGGGACCCCAACAAGCCTCTTAACATATCATTTATACATCCTTGGTCGTGAAAGAAAATTAAATAACAATAAGAGAATGTAAATAAGTGTAATAGGTCTAAGCAAAATCTTTCATAGCATAAATCATCAAAAGAGTCAAAGCTCAAAGTGCAAATAGATAACTTGTCCAACAACAACTCTAACATAGATTGGGCGGAGGCCAAGACAACTTTTTGGGGTCACCCTCATAGTCATAAGCATTTAATCAAAGAAAAGAGTCTTTACATAATGTAGGATCAATAGCTATTGTCCTCAGTCATGTATAATCAATCAATATTTCATAAAACCTAAAATATTTCATGATCATAATTCATAATAGAAGATATCCATAGGTAATACGATTTGAAAACATGCAATTCTCATAAAAAGGAAGATTGGGCTCCATGGTTGAAAGGACCCAATGGATGAAACCCACATACCTCAAACTTGGGTTTTCTTGAGATGAGCTTCAAGTAAACTTAGAGCTTGCAGTGAATCCTTGAGTTCCAAAGTTAAGCTTGAAATCATTTGAATTTGGTATGAGATATTCGATTAACTCTTGGAGAGGTTTTCGTGAGGGTTTTGAGTGATATAGAGTTGAAAAATGGCTATGTATGGGTAATTTCATGTTTTAGTTGGCATAGAACTATGACCCCAATGCCCTTAGGTGCAAAAGAAAACCAAGGAAAATTTTGTATTGGTCCGCGATACGGACCCAATTTGAAGGAAGAAATAACACTGATCAGCGCCCCCTTGTGTGTCACGGCCAGGGGGTGGACGCTCTCTGGAAATCATAAATTAGCGAAAATTAATTTTTTCTATGGGTCCTCTAAAATCTGGTTTATGCCCATGTCCCACCGAATTTTGCCCCTTGATCGAGAATATGAAGTCGGATTTTCGATATCACCCATTGATTTTGAGTATATAAAAATTATGATTATGGGCATTTTTGAAGCACATTTTTGGGCCTTTTCAGATCTTATCCCTGAGCCATCATCTGACATATGACTTGTCAGTGATCTCATCTAATAACACTTCAACATTCAGCATATTTTCTGATCTTTGACCTACAAATTCATATACGTGCAGTAAAGTATTCTACGACATGTCGACAATGAAAATTGGCATTTCCCTGGATCTGACCCACGACTCATCCTATGAATCAAGAATAAACAACAACCCATAGATTTCTCCATAAATCACAAAAAATATTAAATCTGTAGAACTTTCCCCAAAATCATCCCGATTCCTGAAATCCTTATAAAAATACAAAAACACATTAAAACTACATACTTAGGATCCTAAGAGCCAATCTTCGTCTGTGCCTAACCATCCTCAACCTACCTGGTGGTCTCCTCAGTATCGGCAACATGCTCAGAGGGTCCAATATACCTCACCCTCTCAAGCTCAAGGGCCTGACGAGCCATCTCATTTGCGATGGAGCCATGTGTAGTATCCTCGAACTTCTCCATCTCTATCAACTTCACCTCTCATCTAGAAGAATTTAGATTATCATCTTTGAGACAAGGCATTTTCCCCAGGGTACAGAGTGTTGTCTCCTCAATCGTAAAAAAATCAAAAAGTACATCCTCAATAGTGTTGGGCATAGCAAGAACGAGCGGTGCTGATGCTGCTACTCTCATCTTGGTATGGAGCTACTAGATCTCCTCCGAAATGGTGTGTCGATGCTTGTCTTTCTCATTTGGTTGGACATCGAGAACCTCCAAGGATTAACTAGCTTGAGGAAGGACCATGGTGTCCAAAGTTGTTATGCCAAAAATTGAGTGATTATTGATTCTATTGATAAATTGAGATGAAATCTTGCGAATTGAGCTATGTTGGATATTATGTGGTTATATGAGACTTGTGATACCATTTGGAGAGTCTTATGTGGTGAACGGATGATAATTGTGGTAATGTTGAGATACATGATAATATTTAGGGACTTGAAGAGTTTGATTTCATTGATATTCTTATTATTGATTAGAAGGTAATGATATGAGACTTATGGATGGCCTTGTGGTACGTGTTAATGCATTTGACATAGACCTGTGATATTATGGCTATTTTGTATATCATTATCATGTCATATTGCATATATGTATTTGTATTGTAGCATTGGCATGTATACATATCATATTGCATCTGTACCTTTGAGACACTGACATATTTGAGACAGTCTTAATACTTGAGATTTACTTGTTGGCACCAGAGTGAGTCGAGGCATACTACTATTGATATATATCTTAATATTGTGATTTGGCATGCATTGCATTTATATTGTTGTCACAACCCGAACCTAGGGTCTACAAGTAACACAGCGAATGGGAACCAGAGGGACCCTAAACAAACCTCCAAGTACCAAAATCCACATCATCGGTTCGGAAGCGCATTAAAAAAACACATAATTCTAAGGGACATGAAAGTAAGACTCACTCTATGGGGACATCTTTGGGAAAGGGATTAGCATGAACTAACATACCACATAGCACATAATGACTAAGGGGTAGGTAAGTATGACTCACGTTATAGGGGCAATTCGGGACTTACGATCTTTCCGCAACACAACATAAGATGATTTTATAACAACATAATCTATAAGTAGACATGATCAAGAAACCCATAAAACACTTAGAATAAAACAAAAAGAGTACACAAGATGTCCAACGATGCCACTACATTAGATAGGTCGGGCGTCCAAGACATATCCTGGGTTCACTCTTAAAGTAAATGAAATGAAAATGAACAACATAGGTGGATGTGGCGGTGGCTTGTCCTTGGATGATACGACTCACCACAACAAGTATTACTTGAAATCCAAGTTAGATGTCGCACGGTGGATGAAAGGGCTCCTTGGTTCGTACATGGTGAAATCATATAGGTAAAATATGCGTTAGTACGTTGAATGCACAAAGTATGTAGGATGCAATGCATGTAACTTACCAAATCTACATTCATTGTCAGATGACAAAGCACATAACATAGAAAAGATCATATATCGAGAGAGCAGTTTACAATATGTTATGAAACCAATAATGCATGAAATGTAATGCTCATATATAAATTGAGGATTGAGCTTAACCGACATAAGTAAGACCAAGCAAACTATTACTTAGAATCCTGATGATTACCCCTCATCGGCAAAGAGGTGGCCTACTTGCAAAAGGTAAACCATACTTCACCTTACAGGTCTCCCATTTCGTATGAAGTAACCTTCCTTATGGGCCTCCCATTTTGGATAAACATATCATATTGTGCTTCACCTTACGAGCCTCCCATTTTGTATGAAGCAACCTTTCTTATGAACACTCCTATTTCAAAAGGACCTATGTTAGGCACATAGTTTGAGGAAAGGGTGGGGACCCCTAATCCACCGGTGCTAAGTCAAATATCCCACAAGAATACAAATATACATACATGATTTCAAGAGTAAGTTATTCAATTCATGTCAATGTATTAAGCTCAAAAGTCAAAACTTAACTTATATTCATAATGTTCATGCTCAGGAATAGCTCATTCTTATAACAATATGGTGCAAACACCCATGATGCTCAAAGAGCCATGACCAATAGATATATATATGTGATTACATTCTTGTCATATCCACTCTATGGGCTTAAATCACCGAAAACATTTATATGTATACATATGTGAGCTTAGCCCACCGGTAATTTCCTAAATCCACGCTTACGAAATACATATGTTTATGAAAAATTGTGAGAATGACATGGGTAATTGAGATTCAATCAAATCAATAATATAATATGAAATTAAAGTAAAACCATAACGAAATCCATATTTGAACTATAATATAAATCACCCATACTTGGATCAACGCCTTAAAGGGACCATGGATATTTCACAGGTTCATAAAAATGATGAAATTCAATATTTCAAAGCTTAAGTCATCTTTAAATCAATGGATAAACATAACCCATCCATTATTGGAATATAAAAAATCATAATACTTAAAACCCCAAATTAAAGTAAGCAAAATTCATGTAGATTTATTGAAAATATTTTTGATATCCTTGATTGGAGGTAACCCAGGTTCAAAACCCATATAGCTTCACCAAGATGGAGAAAATCCCAAAGAATTTGAAGACGAATTGAGTCCCCTTACTCCCAAGTTGAAAGTTCACAAGATTTCCTTTGAGAATAGTCTTTGAGAGAATTAAAAATCTGAGGAGTGAGTTTTGCATTTTTGAAATGGGGTTTAGGGCTTTAGATGGTCATAAGATAGCATAGGAATCCCCAAAAGACCAATAGAAATAATTAAATTTACAGGAATGCCCTTAGTGAAATAGAGGGAAAAACATCTCAAAGTCACTACACTTAAGGCGATATGGTACTCCACGGTTTGTGTGGAGTGCCCGTGAACCAACACTTAAGCAAAACTTTGGAAGTTGTAACCTTGCACCAACACTTTGAATTTTTGAACACACAAGCACCACAAGGATGGTTGCACGGGTCGTGTGAAGCCACACGGTCCATGTGATAAGGCCATATACAAACACTTAGAAGATTCTTCATGAAAAAGTTATGAGATGATTATTTATAATTAGAAAAATTTTCTCTTCAGAGACTTCACGGAGGACCTCTATCACGACCCAAGCCTAGGGCCTAGACGTGACACGGCGAATAAAAAGTCCGAAAACAACCCAAACAAGCCTCTTGATCCTAACATGAACACATCCTTGCTTGCAGAAGCAAATAAGCAATAACAAGAATCAAGTAAAAAGGGAAAATGGAACTAAGGGAATATTCTTCATAAACATAGAAACCATAAGATAAGTCAAGCTCGAAAGTATACCCAAACTTAACATATAACAACACCTCCGCTTTAGGTTTGGAGCGGGGGCTAAGACACTCCTCGGGATCACCCTTATAATAATAAGTATTCAACATTGAGAAACTCTCAACATAGTACGAAATAAGTAGATATTGTCCTCACAATTGAGGATTCACCAAAGCTTGCTTCAAAGTATCGAACTAGCCAGTGGAGGAGGAGGATGATCAAATGGAGCTCCGGTCGCTGCATGGTGATATCATGTAGGCATAAAGTATGTGTTGGTATATTTGAATGTACTAAGTATGTGAGATGTAATGCAACAAGAATCATAAGCCATAATAACAAAATGCTTAATCATAATCAATGATCATAAGCTCAATATGCCATGCTTAACCAATGTGTAGGATAAAACATGCTTGAGAATAATCATACTTGCAAAACTTATTTATCACAATAAAGTGTCACGCCCCAAAGTCCCGTAGGGCGGACTGACACCTGTTGCCGATAAGGCTCGGGAGAACCAACCTGTAACTATATGCATTCTATATAAAATATAAGGGGTTTCTATGCTTGATATGCCTTTAAGAAGATAAATAGTGATAACCAGCCAAAAGGAAATGCATATGACTAGGCCGTTGGGGCCACACTGTCTAAAGTGCGAGACATGGTTTCACCATGCTTTACCTAGTCTATAAAGCCTCTAAATAGAGAAAACATTTGATAAGGGTCGGGACAGGCCCCGCTTCAATAAACTATGCAATAAAGACATGTACAATCCCCGAAGCAACCTAGAGCTTGATGACAACAGCTGAATATCCTGTACTCCTACTGGGGAGATCTACTAGTGCCTGTACCTGCACCATGAAATACAGGCCCCCCGTAAGGGACGTTAGTACGGGATAATGTACTGAGTATGTAAGGCAGGATATACTGTATATAAAGTAACAACTCAAATGAAACCATGCATCTGTAGAAGAGCAGGGGCCACCCTTAGTTATATCGTGGAATCATGTACTTTATGTCCTTTATTTCACTTTACCTTTACTGTAAAATCTGTACTGTAAAATCTGTGCACAGCTGCAAACAAATGACCAACTGATCAGTGGTGAAACTGTATTGGGATCGTCCCTATGCTAGGTTCTTTATGAATCCCCTCGGGCTGCCATCCGTAAATTATATCGGGATCGTCCCTATGCTAGGTTCTCACTGAACCCCCTTGGGCTACCACCCATCAAAATTGTATACTTTATCTTTTAATTACCTTTGAGATGATTCTTTTGGTGGCCATAATATTGAAGCTATATGATTGTATATATATCATGTGAAATGTAGATAATTATACAAGACAATATGACAAATAAAAGAGTATTTTGGATAAACAATGAAATGCTTATGAAATGAAAAAACTTGTGAACTTTATTTGGCAACGAGAACTCATGTATCATGGTATTCATGTATGTATTGAGATATGAAGGTGACTATGTAGGGGAGCATATAAACATTACTAGAGTGTAGACATAGTTAATAGTTGTCTCGGAGTTGGCAAGTGCCTTTATGTGCTAAGGAGAGGTCTATGTTTCATGCCAAGGGATACGAAATCAAGTAACCTTACATACCTCGTTGTATAACGTTGTTACTACCACGAGGTAACCATCAATTCCTACAAATACTTATATACAACATAGTAGGTAATAAAACTAGCATCAGCAGCCAATATACACACCTTGGAAGCCCAATTACATAACAAAACAACACACGGGCAGCAAACGGCAATTATAAACCCTAGCATGTTCCTTCGACCTTTCTACTCCTTAATCGTATTATCTCATATATATTAGTATGTACACATCGTGTATAGCCTATTTTGAGTTCACAAAAGCCTTACAACATCCCATAAAGCACAACACATTGCAATTCCAAACAATCAAAAAACGGACAGTATAACGTTACCTTCTTTCGCTACCTTTCGACGTCGACGACTCCAAACTTATTCCAAATTTAACCAAACTGTTCCAGCAACATTTACACATATAAACAAACCTAAAACAGTACTATAACATCACTTAATAAGTCATGAAAGATGTGAGCTAATAGATTTACACACAACAGCCCGTAAATTTCAATCAACGTGACGCTTAAGATAACTCGATAAGACGTGCTTGTTAAATGAAACCAAAACAAGGGAAGCAACCTTAGGGTGATGTTTATAACTCAAATAATGTTAACAACTCAAAGTTATCTTCATAATATAACTTAAAAACCATAGGGAAATCACCAAAACAAAAGCAAAAGGTGCAGCAACTTTCTGCACAGAATCTATCCAACAAATTTCAGCAGCGTAGCTAGCATCTATTTCGTGTTTTTCATGATAAAACTACACTAAAAACACAACTATAATTGCTTGACTTTGCCTTAAAGGTGTAGAGACTCCTTAATAACCCTAAGGAAATCGTTTGTCTGCTTCACAAAGTTGAGAAAAGTTGAGAGAGCAATCTGATTTTTTTTTGTGTGTTCCAAGTGAACTATAACTTGTGGAGCAGCTTTGGAGCCCTTTATATAGGGATATTATGCCGAATCTCTCTTGACTTCTTGGCCAACGTATACCACACATAATCAAGTAGCTTACCCACTGGCTTGACCCTCAAAGTTGGGCCTTTTTGGAGCACCAACTTGATGGACTTGGGCTGCCAAATTTTCAGCTTTCACTTACTTATGTTTGGGCCCAATTTTCTAAGTGTTTTGTATTGTCTTTGGGCCCTTTTAAATACCTCTATTAGGCTTTACGTATAGTCCATTTATGATGCTAAAACATGGGCCAAAATTACAGCGTTAACATGGACTTTATTCATAATCAGACTTGGACAATTTCGACTTCGAGCCTCTTCTCGGTTTAGTTCGCGATTTTGAGCTAAGCAAGTAGGTGACTCACCTGCTAGCTTCTAAGTCCTACAGGCACCTCAATCATTTTACTTCATTTAAGGCCATAATTTCCTTAATTCACCACAAAGCATGTATACCCTTGATCCCCTTAAGCGTTAGACGCGCATACAACCCATTAACACGAGATTCAGTCACTTTTAAAATTTAGCGTCAATTGGTCCAAATCATGTCATGTTTCATTTGAATTGTGCCAATATTGTAAGGTGTGG
>JAABOM020000103.1:7822951-7836412 GCA_011800125.2 Solanum clarkiae
ATAGCTAATAGATACACCTTGACATCCCAATCACACAAGAAAATAATACATGGGCAGCAAGCGGGTGTTTATAAACCTGAACGTATTTTTCAAACCTCTATGCCTTTACTCGTATTTTCTAACACACATTAGCATGTACAAATCATGTACAGACTATTTTAATGACACAATAGTCTTACAACAGCCCACAAAGAACAACACATAACAATTTTACGTCACCTAAAAATGGGCAGTATAATGTTACTTCCCCTTGCTACCTTTCGACCTTAACAATTCCAAATCGGTTCCAACCTTAATATAACTGTTCCAGCAACATTTATACAAACAAATTGATATGAACCAGTTTCAGAACAGCAACAAATCAGTGATTAAGGACGTGAAGCAACAACTTGCTCTCCAACAGTCCAAAAGTTCGTACAAAGCACATAATTGCGATATCATATAATGACTCACTTTTGTGGACTGTAAAAGTAGTTAATGAGCCTTGTTACACTACTGTAAAACCAATATTTGTTGCATAATTAAGTATTAATATATAATAAAGCTAGTCAACAAGAGGAAAATCTCTTGATTAATAAGAAAAGTACACAAGAACCCTTAGTATACAATCTGTCCAGAAATTCCAGCACCAGCATACTAACATATACTTCTTGTTTTTCATAAGAAAACTATACTAAACACATGTGTAAACTTACCTACCACTTACTTAAAGGTGTAAAGCTTCTCTAAGAACCCTAGGAGAGTTATTTAGCTGCTTTGCAAGGTGAAGAAAGAAGAACAATAAAGTTGGGAGAAAGCATAAATTTTCCAAGTTAAAAGTGAATGTATATTTGCTGCTTATGACCCCTCTTTATGCTACCACTTTGGCCGACCTTCTCTTGGTCTTTTGACCATCTTACACCATACACTAATAATATCCTTATCCAGCAGCTTGTCCATTAAACTTGGGCCAAAATGAGTCTCTAAGTTGATGGACTCGGGCTCCCTATTTTCCAACTTTTCTTACTTGGTTTTGGGACCAAAGTATCCAAGAGTTTACGATGTCTTTGGGCCTTTCTTACTATCATACCTAGGCTGTAAATATAGTACATATGTGATGTTAAATCATGACCCAAAGTTACACCCTTAACACGAATTTTATTCATACTCAGACTTGGACAATTTCGACGCCAGGTCTCGTCTTCGTTTAGTTAGCAATTTAAGCTAAGCAAGTAACTAAGTCACCTACTTGCTTCCTAAGTCCTACAAGCACCTCAATTCTCTCACTTCATTTTAAGGCCGTAATCTCCTCACTTCGACACAAAACATGTATACACCCGACCCTCTTAAGCGTTGGATGCGCACATAGCTCATTAACACGAGATTCAAACACTTTTAAAAATTAGCGCTAGTTTAACCGAATCATGTCATATTTCATTTGTGTAGTATTAGTATGGTAAGATGTGGAGTGCTTCATCGGGCTAAGGAAACACTTTCATATCATGAACAACAAGAGTCTATAGAGTCAAAGATCATAGCATAGATACATAGCATGTCCAACACCTTTACTACATAGATAAGAGCGAGGGCCAAGACAAAGCAACTGGGCTTATCGTCATAGTTAATGCATAAGTCAAAGAGAGAAAGTCTTAATGCATAGTAAGAGATCATACGTAACATCCTCGAAATGGAGGACTCACCAACAAGCTTAATAGAAGTCGTACTAGCCACATGGAGGAGGAAGATGTCAAGTAGTGCACTAGTTCCTACATGGTGACATAATGTAGGCATAGAGTATGTGTTAGTATGTTTGAATGTACTAAGTATGTAGGATGCAATGCAACAATAGAAAGGCATCTTCATCAAAATGCATAGAGATAAGCAGTAGATAACATAGTAGCAATATGGCATGTATGATTAATGTTTAAGTAAAACATGCTTACATACAACAACAACAACATACCAAGTGAAATCCCATAAGTGGGGCCTGGGGAGGGTCGAATGTACGCAGGCCTTACCACTACCTCATAGAAATAGAGAGGCTATTTTCTGGGGACCCTTATCTCAAAACCCATTAGCAGAAAGAGCGACTAATAATTAATAGCACACGGTAGTATTTAAATATGATAAAACTAACACATAATACGACAGATAATGAGAGCACATGATAACAAAAGACTTCCTCCACCTAACCCTACTATACCCCAAGGCCATGTATCCACCTAACCCTAGCCTGCTATCCTAATTCGTGACCTCCACTTCTTTTTATTTAAGGTCATGTCTTCAGCGAGATCATGTTCCGCCATATCATGTCGAATCACCTCCCCCCAGTACTTCTTCGGTCTACCTCTATCCCTCCGTGTAACTCCCAAAACCAACCTCTCGCACCTCCTAACAGGAGCATCGATACTCCTTCTTTGCATATGTCAAAACCATCATAGTCTTGCTTCCCTCATCTTTTCGGCCACCGGGGCCACCTCTAGCTTCTCCCGAATGGTCTCATTCCTAACCATATCACTCCTGGTGTAGCCACACATCCATCTCATCATCCTCATCTCTGCAACATGCATTTTTTGAACATGTGCATTTTTAATTGGCCAAGACTCCACCCCATACAGCAACGATGGTCTAACCACCACTCCATAAAACTTATCTTTGAGTTTAGGTGGTATCTTCTTGTCACACAATACTCTAGTGGCACTCCTTAATTTAGTCCATGCTGCCCGAATACGATATGTGACATCATAATCGATATCGCCACTACTCTGAATGATGGACCCCAGATACATAAAGTTATCCTTCTTGAGGATAGGTTGAGTGGCAAGCCTCACATCAAAGTTTGTTTTATCCCTCTCAACATCGAATATAACATATGTGTAAGAAGAGACCATTAACTATTGGTGGGTCATCACACCTTACCACCATTGGTGATTGAGGTACAAACCCCATCAATAAGGTGGTGGATCGTCTCACCATACCACCCTTGGTGCCGGAGTACAAACCCCCCAGTAGGTTGATGGGTACAAACCCCCAACAAGGTTGGTGGATCATCGCACCCACAACCCTTGGAGCCGGAATACAAACCCCCCGTTCAGTTGATGGGTACAAACCGTAAACAAGGTTACCGGAGGAACAACCCTCAGGTAGGGCATGGTCACATTCCAACACCACATAGAGAGAACCATATACTTGCATTCATTTCATCATCATTTCATCATATCATTATCGTACCATCATCGCATAGTCATTCAACTCAAAAGACATACATTGGACCTTCAATTCCTCAAGAAACCATAACTAACATTTTATCAAGCACTTTGAGGGTGTATAGTGCTAGTGTAAAACCATGCAATTTAAGAGTGAAATCATGCTCGAAATTCAATGTAAAACCTTCAACAGATACTTAGTAACATCTTCAAGCAGTTAACATCAAAACCCTTCACTAAATCTTACAATATACCTTGGTTTCATAACGCAAAACATAGCAAAACAGTCACAATTTCATGAGCATCATTATAGTGTGCAATTATTTTTATAATAAGATAGGCCCAATTGTATATCAACTTTAAATCATACAAATTAGAGTAAAAGGAAGCTTGGATATCATGGGTGAATGGAACCCATGACAGTAAACCACATACCTTAGCTTTGGAGATGAAGTTGATGAAGATTGGAGATAAAAACTTGAAGATTGAGAGAAAATCCTTAGATCTAGAGAGGGTTTTGAGACTTGAGTTGAGTAAAATATTGGCTATGTGTTTGAATGAGTATTGGGGAATGTTTAGAATGATATGAGGGTGAAAATTGGTTAAGTATAGGCATTTTTACGTTTGGTAAAACTTAAGCCCAAGACTTAAAAGTCCTTGACCGTAGTCAAAAACTGGCAAAATATTTACACTAGTGCGCGCCCTTGGCTCGTCATGCCAGGTGCGCTGAAAGCTCTCTAGAATTTGTATTTTTGGAATCTTGAATTTTGATATGGTTGCTCTAAAATCGGGGTTGGATCCCTTTCGCATAATTTTGACCCCCTGAACAAAAATATGAAGTCGAATTTTTGATATCACGCACAGATTTTGAGATATATGGAAATTACACTTTCGGGCACTTTTGAGGCACATTTTCGGGCACTTTTTGGGGTCCTTACAATATCTCTCCCTTGAGAACCTTCATCCCCAAGTGTCAAAGTGATGTATATGAGATGTACAAACATGACAATTTCAGGCCACATAGAGATGCAACAATGCACTTAAACATCATTTCAAAAACTTCATCATAAGTGTAAAATCACCATGAACTTGTCAATTTAAACATGAACATATCAATGACATGAGGTTGAACTTAAGACTTGTGATCAAATGAAATACTTAGATCAATACCTTAGGGTTGAGTGGAGTGGAAAACATAAGGGTACTGCTTTTACATGTCCACTTCGTCTTCCCAAGTAGCACTCTCAACTTGTTAATTCCTTCAAAGGACCTTAACGGAAGCCACCTCTTTGTTTCTCGACCTCTTCAAATGCCTATCCAAAATCTGAACTGAAACCTCTTGATATGTCAAATTGTCCTCAACAACAACCCAAAAATCAAGAGGCACAATGGCATTCAAATCACCCACACATTTCCTCAACATGGACACATGGAACACCGGATGAACCAATTCTATCTCACTAGGAAACCTCAACTCATAAGCTACATTGCCAACCCTCCTCATCACCTCATAAGGGACAACATATCTTGGGCTGAACTTGCCCTTCTAGGTGAAACCTTTAGGTAGACCCATTCACCAACTTTGAATTCAAGGTCTCTTCTTCTCACATCGACATAGGATTTTTGACGACTTTGGGCCTTCTTCAACCTTTCCCTAATCATATAAACCTTCTCAATAGCCTCCAAAACTAGGTCTAGTCCTAATAAAGCTATCTCACTAACCTTAAAACATCCGACTGGTGATCTACAACATCTCCCATGGAGAGCCTCAAAATGAGTCATAGCGATGCTAGAATGACAGCTATGGTTGTAGCAAAAATCAATCAACGGAAGATGATCATCCCAGCTACCTTTAAGATCCAACACATATGCTCTAAGCATATCCTCAAGGGTTTCGATGGTTCTCTCAGCTTGGCCATCCTTTATAGGGTGGAAGGCCATAGAAAACTTAACTCTAGTACCAAGACCCCTTTAGAAGGACCTCCAAAAGTGTAAAATGAATTGTCCCCCACGATCCGATATGATGGACAAAGGAACCCCATGAAACCTTACCAAGTCATAAATGTACAACCTTACATAATCTTCAGCCCTAAATGTGGTCTTAACCGGTAGAAAGTGAGCTGACTTTGTCATCCTATCAACCACAACCCAAAAGGAATAAAAACCCTTTCTAGTCTTGGGCAACCCGACCACAAAATCCATATTTATCTCTTCCCACTTCCATCTAGGAACCACAATGTCTTGGGTTAGGCCACTTGGCCTTTGTTGTTCGACTTTGACTTGTTGACAAGTATGACAATCGGAAACGAATTTGGCAATGTCCCTCTTCATGCCTCCCCACCAATACACATCCCTCAACTCTTCATACATTTTGGTGGAACCGTGGTGGATAGAATAAAAAGAGTTATGGGCCTCATAAAGGATCTTTTCTATCGAACCATCAACATATGGTACACACAACCTACGTTCGTACCTAAGGGCATCATCTCCCCTTTCGGAGAAAACCCCCACCTTGCGCTCTTTCACCAAGGCCTTCAATTCTGACGAGGAAGGATCAAGATATTATTTTGCTATCACCTCATCAACCAAAGAAGACTTATAATCATCAACAACAACCATACCACTATTACCATCCTATTCCAACTTAACTCCCAATCCAGCCAACAGATGCACCTCCCTAGCCTTTTCCTTATCACCACCATCAATATGTGCTAGGCTACCCATGGACACCCAACTTAAAGCATCTGCCACCGCATTTGCCTTAGCGGGATGATAATGCACACTCATGTCATTGTTCTTAAGAAGTTCTAACCATCTCCTTTGCCTCAAGTTGAGATCCTTTTGAGTGAAGACATATTAGAGGCTCTTATGATCAGTGAATACATCAACATGTACCCCATACAAGTAGATCTTTAATGCAAACATAGCGGCGACTAACTCTAGATCATGGGTTGTGTAGTTCCTTTTATGTACTTTGAGTTGTCTAGAAGCATAAGCTATGAACTTACCATTTCGCATCAACACACACCCCAAACCAACCCAGGAAGCATCACAATACCCCACAAATACTTCAATCGCATCCGGTAGTGATTATATAGGAACGGACACAATCTTGTCTTTCAATGTTTGGAAACTCCTTTTGCATACATCGGACCACACAAACTTGGCCTTTGTTCGAGTCAATTCTGTCATAGGGGAAGTAATAGAAGAGAACCCATTCACAAACCTCCGATAATAGCCTGCTAAACCCAAGAAACTCCTAATGTCTGACGGGGTCAATGGTCTAGGAAAATTTCTAATCACATCGGTCTTCTTTGGATCCACCTTAATACCATCCCCCAAAACCACATATCCTAGGTAGGCAACCTCTCTAAACAAAAATCATACTTTTTATATTTAGTATACAATTTCTCCTCCCCCAATCTTTGCAACACAACCCTTAAATGGGTCTTACGCTCCGCCTCACCACGAGAATAGATCAAAATATCATCAGCAAAGACCAAAACAAAGGAATCAAGGTAGGGCTTAAAGATCCTATTCATTAGGTTCATAAAGATGACCAGTGTACTGGTCAATGCAAAAGACATCAGTACAAATTCATAGTGCCCATACCTAGTTTGGAAGACCGTCTTTGGAACATCACACTCCCACACATTCATTTGATGATACCCGGACCGAAGATCAATCTTAGAGAAATGGATAGCACCTCACAATTGGTCAAACACATCATCAATCCTTGGAAGAGGATACCTATTCTTGATGGTAACCCCATTGAGTTGCTAGTGGTAAGTACACATCCTAAGAGACTCATCCTTCTTTATTCACAAACCACACCGGGGCACCCCAAAGTGATTGGCTAGGCCCAAAAAATCCCTTCTCCAAAAAGTCCGTTAATTGTTCCTTCAATTCCTTCAACTCCGTCGGGGCTATACATTAAGGGGGAATATAAATGAGTAGAGCATCGGGGAGGGGTTCTATGCCACAATCTATTTCCATTTCGGGAGGAATACTGGGAAGGTCATTTTGAAAGACATCAACAAACTCATTTACAACCAGAACCAACTCTATGGGAAAGACTTTAGACTCCACATCCCTAACCCTCACAAGATGGTAAAGACACCCTTAGATATCAACTTACGGGCTTTAATGCAAGAGATGAATCTACCCTTTACCACCATATCTTGACTTTCCCACCAAGGACAGGCTCAACCCTACGGGTTCTACAATAAATAGAAGCATAGAATGCATGCAACCTGTAACACCCCACATCTTACAATACTAGTACTATGCAAATGAAACATGATATGGTTGGTCAAATTAGAGACAATTTTTAAAAGTTCTTGAATCTCTAATTAAAGGGTGATATGTATATCTAATGCTTAAGAAGGTCGAGCGTGTACATATTTTTTGTCAATTGAGGAGATCACGACCCTAAACAAATTAAGAGAATTGAGGTGGTTGTAGTACTCAAGAAGCTAGCAGGTGAATCACCTACTTGCTTAGCTTAAAATTGCAAGCTAAACGGAGACGAGTCCTGAAGTGGAATTTGTTCAAGTTCTATTATGAATAAAGTCCGTATTAAGGGTGTAACTTTAGATCGTGTGTCACCATCACAAATGAACTATATTGTCAGCTAAGAAGAATATAAAAAGGTCCCAATACCATTACAATTTCTTTAATAAGTTAGGCCCAACTAACTAAGTGAAAAGGGGAAAAATGGGAAGCAAAAGCCCATCAATTTGGAGCCCCTTAAGGCCCGAGTAAAGGGGCAAAATGGTACTTTAATTACTTGATAAAATAAGGATTAAAAGATTAAAGAAAGATGGAAAAATTAATCCATTAAAAAGGGGTTACAAGCAGCAAATTTCGTTCATTCTTAGACTTGAAAAATTTCAGCTTTTACAAAACTTTATTGTTCTTCTTTCTTGACTTTGTAAAGCAGCCAAAGGAAGCTTGTAGGGTTCTTAAAGAGGCTATAAACCTTGAAGGTAAAGGTAAGTGATTATAGTTGTGTTTTTAGTCAGGTTTCTTCATGAAAAACAAGAGACTATGTTGGTTATGTCTATGATAAAATTGTTGGACAATACATGTTCCAAAAGTTGTTATACATTTTTATCTTGTTTATTTGGAAGATTTTCTCCCTTTGATTGGATTGATTTTGAAGAAGGATACTGTTCTTAATGATTATTGGTTCTATGATGATGTATAAGGGCTACTGCACCATTTTACAGTCCGCAAAAGTGAGTTCTAGTGTGATATCGTAATTGTGCTCGTAATAGGAACTTGTGGACTGATTGATTGAGGACTATGGTCTCACATACTCCAACTATTTTGAGGACTATTTTTGATCTATTTTAGGACTGTTTGTATGTATAAAATTTGTGGGAACAGATTGGTTGAAGTTGGTAAAGTTTTGGAATCACCAACATCGTAATGTAGCGAAGAGATATAACATTATGCCGCCTATTTGTGTGTTACGTAGAATTGTTATATCCTGTGCCTTGTGGGCTGTTGTAAGGTTGATATGGCACTAAAACAGGCTGCACATGATATGTATATGATAATGTGTGTTAGAAAATACGATTAGGGGCGGAAAGGTTGAAAGAATACGCTCGGGTTTATAATTATTCGCTTGCTGCCCATGTGTTCCTTTTTAACGAGAAATGGCTGCCAAAATATATCTATTGGCTGCTAATACTATTTTTATCTCCTACTATTTTGTAGATAAATATTTGGAGGAAGGGAAGGTTATCTCAAGGTAATAGCGAGATCTTACAATGAGGTATGTAAGGCTACTTGATTTCATATTACTTGGCATGAAATTTAGATTCTTCCTTGGCACATAAGGTCACTTGCTAACTCCGACACAACTATTAACCATGTCTCCACTCTTTGACATGTGCATATGCTTGCATACGTAGTCACCTTCAAATCTGCTTACATGATTGCATACCAAGTTACATGGATTCTTTTCATTGTCATATTGTCTTGTATGATTATCTACATGACACATCTACTTACACAGCCCTATAGCTACAATATTGTGACCACCAAAAGAACCATCTCAAAGGAATTTGAAAGGTAAAGTATATTGCTTATTGATGGGTGGTAGCTCGAGGGGTGGAAGAATCACTTAGTCAGGGTCAATCCTATCACGGTGGTAGCCCGAGGGGTTCAGGGAGAGTCTAGCCAGGGCTGCTCCCAATAACGTTTTACCACTAATCAACTAGTCATTTGTATTACATGTTTTGCACAGATTATACAGTAAAGGTAAAGTAATGAAAAAACATAAAGTACATGATCCCACAGTACATCTAAAGGTGGTCTCTTATCCTACACCAGTGCATAGTCTCATTTGAGGTGTTACTTCATATACAGTATCTGCTGCCTTACATATTCAGTACCTTATCTCATACTGACGTCCGTCACGGGGGACCTACATTTCATGCTTTAGGTACAAGTGCTGGTATCTCTCTCCAGTAGGAGTACATGATTTCCTGCTGCTGTTACCAAGCTCCAGGTTATTTCGGAGCTTCGCATGTCTAGAGCTTATATTTTGTATTGTACAGTTAGTCAAGGCGGGGACTATCCTGACCCTTATCCGATACTTTTTATTATCTAGAGGCTTTATAGACTTTTTAAATTAAAGTATGGTCATGTCTCGTACTTTAAACACCGTGGCCCCAATGGCTTAGCCATATGCATTTCCTTTTGGTTTGTTATCTCTATTTATTTTCTTAAAGGCAATTCAGATGTAGAAACCCCTTATATTATGTGTAGAAAGCGCATAGATATAGGTTGGTTCTCCGAGCCTTATCGACAACGGATGTCAGTCTGCCCTAACGGGACTTTGGGCGTGATAGAAGTGGTATCAGAGCGGGTCGTCCTAGGGAGTCTACAAAGCCATGTGTATGTAGAATCTTGTTTATCCACGTGTTGTGCACCACATGTATAAGTAGGAGGCTATGTGGAATTTAGGAGTTGTTACTTTATTTTCATTCTTTAGATCGTGCCATAGAGCTAAGTGTAAGAGGTGCATTATGTCTAATTTTAAATTATTTTGTACAGAATGTATGCCAGAAACTAGGCAAAATAAAGGTAAAGGAAAGGGAGTAGAAGTGGTGATTGATATACCCAGTCAGGTGAGACAACAAAATGAGGTTTAAGAGGAGTCTCTGTCACAGACATCTCCAACGCCTCTAGCTCCTGATGAACCCGAAAGTAGTGAAACTCCCTCAGAACCACCTATTGATGCTACTGTTTAGGATCTGAGAAATGCTGTCCAATTGTTGACTCATATAGTTGCTGGCCAAGGTCAAAGATAGGAAGGTCCAGTTTTAGGTGCAGGTGGTACGAATAGAGCAGCTGGCATAAGGATACCTGATTTTATTAATTTGGACCCTCCATCCTTCACTGGGTGAGATCGAAATGAAGATCCCTAAGAATTTATTGATCAGATTCAGCACACTTTAGATGTTATGCATATGAGTGGTACATAAGCTGTTGAGTTAGCAACATATAGGTTGAAGGCTCTGGCTATCTTGTGGTATAAAGCTTGGAAGCAATCAAAGTGTATAGATGTGCCTCCAACTACCTAAGAGGAGTTCAAAGAGGCATTTCTTGACCATTATTTGCCATTAGAGATCCAGGAGGCCTAAGTAGATCAGTTCTTGAATCTTCACCAAGGGAATATGAGCGTGAGGGAGTATAGCCTTCAATTTAATTCCGCGGAAAGGTTCTCCTAATGTAGTTTCTACTATGGAAGATAGAGTTCATCGATATATAGATAGGTTGGATACGTATCTGGTCAGAGATTGTACCATTGCTTCCTTGATCAAAGACATGGATATAGCGAGAATGCAGGTTTTTGCACAGAAATTGGAGGATCAGAGGAAAAGGAGAAGGACACAAGAGTTAGAAAGGGTGCAGTCCAAGAGAGAAAGGTCTATAGGGTAGTTCACACCACCCTAAGGTGAGCTTAGGCCTCGGTTATTCAATAGACCGCCTAGGCCATCATCCTCCTACTTTGTAGCTAGTGCTCCACCACAACTTCAGGGGTCTAGGAGAAATCAATTTGGTCTAAGAGCTGAAGGGCAAGGCGCTCGGACAGCGGGATATTCAGCAGGCCAGCAAATGACTCCTACGTAGCCTTGTAAACAATCCGAAATAAATCATTCATGTACTTGTCATATTGGGATAGACGCTTATTATTGGTGTGGTGTGCCAGGGCATATGATAAGAGATTGCCCGAGGAGGCGCATGGGTGATATAATACAATCTATTGGGTATTCTATTGCATCATCATCGTTAGTTCATCCAATAGATAGGGGCCAACAAGAACCTATGGGTCGTCGTAGAGGTGTTAGAGGGGCAGCTAACTCTAGCCAAGTCCAGAATCGCATTTATGCTCTAGGGAGTCGGCAGAATTTGGAAGCTTCACCTGATGGGGTCACAGGTACATTGTCCATTTTTTCACATAATATATATGCATTAGTTGACCCTGGTTCTACACCATCATTAATTAACTCACTAGTTGCTAGGAAGTTTAAGAGGATGTGATGAAATCAGAATACCCTTACTTATTTGAAGCTAAAGAGGAAGTTCAACATCCAGAATTGGGGGCCATAATAGGTATGTGTGTTTGAACGTTTATTGCATTGAACTTGGTTAAGCTATCCAATTGTGCTAACATTCGAGGACGAATGTTCCTAAGGGGGGATGTAACACCCCACATCTTACAATACTAGTTTTGTGCAAATGAAACATGATATGATTTGGTCAAATTAGCGCCCATTTTAAAAAGTGATTGAATCTCCAATTAAAGGGTGATATGTATGTCTAATGCTTAAGAGGGTCAAGTGTGTACATGTTTTGTGTCAAATTAAGGAGATCACGACCATTAAAAAATTAAAGAATTGAGGTTCTTGTAGGACTCAAGAAGCTAGCAGGTGAATCACCTATTTTCTTAGCTTAAAATTGTTGGCTAAATGGAGACGAGGCCCGATGTTGAATTTGTCCAAGTCCGATTATGAATAAAATCCGTATTAAGGGTGTAACTTTGCCCATGTTTTACCATCATAAATAGACTATATTGTCAGCCCAAGAAGAATACAAAAAGGGCCCAATTCCATTACAATTTCTTTAGTATGTTAGGCACAATTAATTAAAAGAAAAGGGGAAAAATGGGCAGCAAAGGCCCATTAATTTAGAGCCCCTTAAGGCCCAAGTGAAAAGGGAAAAATGTTACTTTAATTACTTGATAAAATATGCTTAAAAGTAAAAGAAATTCTGCCAAATTGGTCCTTTAAAAAGGGGTTACAAGCAGAAAATTTCATTCATTCTTAGACTTGGAAAATTTCAGATTTCACAAAACTTCATTGTTCTTCTTTCTTGACTTTGTAAAGCAGCCAAAAGAAGTTTGTAGGGTTATTAAGGAGCCTATAGACCTTAAAGGTAAAGGTAAGTGATTATAGTTGTGTGTTTAGTAAGGTTTATTCATGAAAAACAAGAGACTATGTTGGTTATGTCTATGCTGAAATTATTGGACAATATGTATTCAAAAAGTTGTTATACATTTTTTTCCTTGTTCATTTGGAAGATTTTCTCTTTATGGTTGGATTGAGTATGAAGGTAGGCTATTGTTCTTAATGAGTATTAGTTCTATAATGATGTATAAGGGCTGTTGCACCATTTCACAGTCCGCGAAAGTGAGTTCTTATGTGATATCGTAACTGTTCTCGTAATAGGAACTTATGGGCTGATTGATTGAGGAATATGGTCTCATATCCTCCACCTATTTTGAGGACTATTTTGAACTATTTTAGGACTATTTGTATGTGAATGTTGTGGGCACCATTTGGTTGAAGTTGGTAAAGTTTTGGAATTGTCAACGTCGTAATGTAGCGAAGGGATGTAACGTTATGCCGCCTATTTGTATGTTGCATAGAATTGTTATGTCCTGTGCTTTGTGGGCTGTTGTAAGACTGTTATAGTACTAAAATAGGCTGCACATGATATTTATATGATAATGTGTATTAGAAAATACGATTAGGGGCGGAAAGATTGAAAGAATACGCTCGGGTTTATAATTATCCGCTTGCTGCCATCTGTTGTTTTTTATGAGATTGGGCCTCCAAGATTTATCACCTACTATGTTGTAGAGAAATATTTCGAGGAAGGGAAGGTTATCTCGAGGTAATAGCGAGGTATGTAAGGCTACTTGATTTCGTATTACTTGGCATGAAATCTAGATTCTTCCTTGGCACATAAAGGCACT
>JAABOM020000103.1:7836512-7849107 GCA_011800125.2 Solanum clarkiae
AGCCATAACAAAATAAATTAAAGTATATTTTTTTAAAAAATAATGTTGCTTAAAAAAATACATGAAAAAGTTTTATTATTTTTTGATATATAAAAAGTCATAGCAAAATAAAAATAAAATAATTTCTTTTTTTAAAAAAAGCTTCAAAAAAGAAAGAAAAAAAGGGTAAAAATTTTAATTTTGGACTGATTTAAGCAAAAAAGGTTAATGATCTTGGACTTATTTGAGCTGGTTGAGCCCATGATCATAAAGAAATAAAGGAAAACTATTTATTTATTTATTTATACACACAAAAGTAAAAAGTTAAAAAAAATAGTCATATTTTATTTATATAAAAAATAATTTTAAATTAGCAAAATTATATATAATTGTATCATATAGTTTGTCAAAAATTATAGAAAATATATATTATTATACAATGCCTATTATTTATACATGAGCTATACATTAAATAAATATTATGATATACAAATATATACTGACTATACATCCAATACAACAACAACATATCAGTGAAATCCCACAAGTGGGTCTGAGACATCCAATACAACAAAACCTATTTTTAAATTTTTTTTTTGTAATTCTTTTTTTATATACATATATATGAAATGAAATTTCCCCTTTGTTTAATCCGTTTGACAATTTCCATTTTACAGCAGATCAGGTCGGCTCTTTTTACGTATGCATCTCCATTTTCACTCTTCTGCTCAGTGCTTTTGGTTTTTGGTTTAGTCGAATTTATTACTTTTTGTATTTGAGCTTCAAATTTTCGCAGTTGATTCTTTTGGAGGATTTGTAATTTTGAAGGGCTAATTTTAGTGTTGAGCCGCCCTTGGCTTGGAGGTAGAAATTGGAAACGATCTCTTGCAAATTTTATTGAAGAAAATGACTTTTTCCGGATCTCTTATGAACTAAAAATAAAATTTATAAAGGGCTACAAAACCAAATTTCCCCAGGGTTAGCTTGAATCTGTTTAGAGCTTAGCACAAGTGTACTTGTTTAGTCATCATAGTTTTAAATCTCATCTGAATTAAGCTGATTAATGATTACCATTTTTTCACTAGGTATGTTGTTGTTTGTTGTAATGATTAGCATTTTGTTCCTTTAAATTCCAGATGGCTTCCACAATGTTCTCTCTAGCTTCTGTCACTCCTTCACCTTCAATTTCCTTGCAAGATAATCTCAAGGTAATATTTCATCACTTGCTTCATTTATGCCATTTGGAAGTTGCCATATCTGACACCGAGGAGTCATGTCATTGTTTGTGTTTGAGCAGACAAAGCTGAATCTATGGATTTTTAACCAGAGAGCCTTTACCGGCAAGGACTTCATGAAGGCAAAGGTAGGAACTTATGTTGCTGAGAGGCGACAGCTTTATTGATGTAGTGCTACTCCCAGTAGGTTCCGTCCTTTAGAATATAGAAAAGAAGAGTTCAATTGAGAATAATGGTGGGAGTGGGATGATTTACACACAAATTAAGGCATCTCCAGCTTGGTCTATGATACACAATGATCCCCTAATCATGCTTCATAAATCAGCTCCAGAATAATGGTGGGAGTGGGATGATTTACATATAAATCAAGGCATCTCCAGCTTGGTCTATGATACACGATGATCCCCTATCATGCTTCATAAATCAACTCTAGAACTGTTAGGAATCCAGAAAATCTCCAACCATATGCTGTAAATTTCCAAACACAACACAAAGATAACAACACACTACACTGTTATTTATTTCCACCAACAAATACTCCCTCCGTCCCATTTTATGTGATACCCTTTGACTTGACGTGGTGTTCAAGGAAAAAGGGAAGAGTTTAAAAACTTGTGGTCTAAAATCATTCTTAGATATTTATATGATTGAGAATCATTTCATTAAGTGTAAAAAGGAAATTTTAAAGGTAAATTATTTTCAATTAGAGTAAAGTGACATTCTTTTTGGGACGGACCAAAAAGGAAAGGATGCCACATAAAATGGGACAGAGGGAGTAGAACAAGTTTAGAAATAGACAAACAAGATCTGGAATGATAATTCAGCCAACAACCAAGGTATTTTGAGGAACTTTATCCTCCAATTTAACTTCCCAAAACCAAATCCCTTGAATAAACTGCTTGGTCTGCCTTAAATAACTATCTTAACCTCTATGTAATAACTACATAAAGCAGTAATATTTAAGCCTTATTTTTAGAAGTCTTCTAGCATATATAGACCTTAGTAACAACAGGTCTAGCAATACCCGCTCCAATGAGTTTCGACTTGTCCTCAAGGTGAAATTGAGAAAATTGAGCATCAATAACTTCATAGGGTTCCCAAGTATTCTCAAAGTCAGGCGAGTTCTTCCACTCAATCAGAACTTCTTGGAAGCCATTCAAAAGTGTCCGACAACCTAACACACTTTCAGGTTGGACTAGCATTTCAAGATCTTTAGACAGGAAAGGAGGGAGTTGTTGAACGGGAAACAAATCCTTCACGACACGCTTTAGCCAAGAAATATGGAATATGGGGTGCAGTCGTGAATGAAAGGGTAAATCAAGGCGGTAAGCAACTTTCACAATTTTGCTCAAGCTAGTGTATGGCCTATAGTAATGAGCGCTTAACTTCTGATTAACCTTTTTAACCAGTGAATGAAGCTTGAATGGTTTCAAGCTAAGATAAACCAATCACCAGGCTGGAACACAATTTCACGATGCTTAGCATCAGCATAAACTTTCATGTGAGCTTGAGCATGGGTCAAATTATCCTTGACTTCATCTAAATTAGTGAAATGCGTTTGTATGTTTGAAAAAAACCCAAGTGACCACCTGTAGGTGAGGATTGAAATTCCCTAAGGAGAAAACCCAAGTGACCACCTGTAGGTGAGGATTGAAATTCCCTAAGGAGCATAAGAATGTGTAATGATGACCGAGGAATCACCAACCGGCTTTTGAAAAATCGGCAACCATTTTTTTAAAGCATAATTTGGTCGCGAGGTTGGATCTTGGAGCAAATCTTGTGGCAATTGACAGAGTTGGTTATCTTGTTGAATTTCTGTGGAAAGAACATCTAATGTACTGCTGCGTAAAATTGAAAAAGCCATGAAATGAAATTGACGGGACAAGGCATTAGCTGCTTTATTTTCACAACCTGGGCGATATTGAATCTCGAAATCAAATCCCATCAACTTGGTGATCCATTTTTGTTGCTCCTTTGCCATAACATGTTGGTCCATGAGAATTGGAGACTTCGTTGATTTGTTTGTATAATGAACTGTCGGCCCATCAAGTAATGACTCCACTTTTGGACAGCAAAAACTATGGCCATTAACTCCCCCTCATATAATGATTTAGATTGAACTCTAATTGAAAGTCCTTGGCTAAGAAAAACGATAGGATTCCTTCTTGCATTAGGACAACTCCTATTCCTAACCCTAAAGCATCTATCTAAACAACGAACACCTTGTTAAAATCTGGAAGTGCCAAAATCGGCAAAGTGACCATAGCCTTCTTAAGAGAATCAAAAGCTAATTGAGTTTATTTATTCCAGCGAAAAGCATCTTTCTTGAGCAATTGTGTGAGTGGCCTGGCTATTTTCCCATAGTCACGAACAAACTTCCAATAGTAATCAGTAAGTCCCAAAAATCCCTTCAAGCCTTTAACATCTTTTTGACTTGGCCAGTTAACGATGCTTGTTATTTTGACAGGATCAGTTGCGACTCTGCTTGCAGAAATAATATGACCCAAATACTCCAGTTGTTGTTGTCCAAAATGACATTTATTTCGATTGACAACCAAGTTATGAAGATTTAAGTCTTGTAGAACCTCTCGCAAATGATCCACGTGAGTAGGAAAATCTGTACTATAAGTCTATAAACTAATATGTCATCGAAAAAGACTAATACAAACTTACGTAAGTAAGGCCGAAATATCTCATTCATCAAGGCTTGAAAAGTAGATGTAGCATTAGACAATCCAAATTGCATGACCAAAATTTCATAGTGGCCTTCATGTGTACAAAAAGTTGTTTTTGCTACATCCTCCTTGCAAACACAGATTTGATGGTATCCTGATCTTAGATCCAATTTCAAAAATATACGGTACTCCCAAGTTCATCTAGTATCTCATCTATGGCTGGAATTGGAAATTTGTTAGGAATGGTGATCTTATTAAGGGCTTGATAATCCACACAAAGTCGCCAACTTCCATTTTTTCTACAAACCAGCAACACTGGTCTAGAGAAAGGACTAGTACTTGGTTGGATGATACCAACTGCTAGCATTTCCCGTACTATTTGCTCAATCTCACTTTTTAGGTAATGAAGATAATGATATGGACGAATATTGGGTGGGTCAGATCCCCTTTTAAGTCATATAGCATGGTCATGACTCCTATTGGGTGGCAGCCCTTTGAGTTCCTCAAATAAAGTTCCAAATTCTTCCGGTAGTTGCTGCAAGCCCATATGCCCTTGTTCTTCCCTTGCAGTTAACTCATTCAGATCAACATAATATCCTTCCCCTTCTCTTTGCTAGGCCTTAAACAAAGTTTTGAGCGAAGCCACTGATTTGGAAAGTAAGGGGTCTCCTCGAACTACTTCTGTTTGCCCTCCTACTTTGGTTTTCAAGGTCAAGGTTCTAAAATTTGCTTGAATATCCCCAAGGTTTCCAGCCACTCTAAACCTAACACCACATCGGCACGGCCCATATTAAAAAGGAGATAATCCCGTGTTATCTGCAATTTATTAATCCACAATTCTACTTCTTTGCATCTTCCCCTACTTTTACTTGCTGTCCATTCCCCACTTCCACGACAAATGGCTTAGTCTCTGTTTGCTTTAACCTTAATTCTTCAGCACCTGTGCGAGATATAAAATTTGTTGATGCACCGAATCAATCAACACAATAACATTCTTTCCCAGTTTTGTTATCAACACCTTCAAGGGCTTCTTTGTGGTAAATCCTGCTATAGAGTACAAAGACAACTCCATTAACTTTTGTGACTCCGGTTGTTTTTGAACATTTAATTGGTCCATCCCTGCGTTGATTGTCTCTCCTGAATACTCTATAATGCCTTCATCTTCATAATCCCCTGCTTATACAATAAGCAGATTTAATTGTTTTGAATTGCACCGGTGATTAGGGCCATATTTTTCTTAAAGTCCTTTCCGTAATTTATCATGATGCTCTACATAAAAAATTTCAGGTCCTGGTTGCAGTTTGTCCTCGCCTTTGCTCTTGAACATGTCGTGGTACTGTTGTATCTGCTGTACGGACAGAATGAAAGGGTGTTGCTACTCCACGTACATGGGGACGGGTAACACTTCCTCTTCGGGTATTGTCAGTCACCGAAAAATGCACTGAACCTCTAGAGAGCGCGGTACGCATATGTCTTGGCAAGTGAGCTTGGTTGAGAGCCCAATTCTTCTCTTCAATACATTGGCTTTGGTCCATACTTTGGGTTAGAGTTCCTAGCTTGCTAAGACGCAATTCTGCTTTGATATCCTCTCTCAAGCCATTTATAAAACTTCACATCAAAATCTCTTCATCGGCATCTTTCAAAGGTGTTGTAAGTAATTTAAAATCTTCTTTGTATTAGGCCGCACTTCCAGTTTGTTGCAATCCTATCAAAACCTCATATAAGTTTCCTAACTGTGATTGAGTAAATCGTTGGAGTATGGTGACTCGAAACACATCCCATGTGACAATTAAAGTTCTTGTCTCCCACCATTGGAATCAATTTAGGGCCCGCCCTTCAAGGAAAATAGCAGTTGCCTCCAATTTATCCTAATCATGAATGCCATTAAAATGAAAATAACGCTCTGCTCTGTTAAGCCACCCATGTGGATTATCACCAGAGAATAAGGGCAGTCCCAGTCTTCTAGGATGCCTTTCATCACGAAATTGTGGCCGAACTTCTTCGCAAAATTCATTACCTCTGCGATTGTTGCTGTTCTCTACCGTCACATCTGTATCTATAATTGGATCTGCCTGAACTGCTGATTTTCCTCTCACATGCTGAATAATTTCAGCATCACGTTCCATCTTTTTTTGCATCAAGTCTTGTAACTGCCCCAGGTAATCACGTATTGAACCAATCTCCTCTTGTACTTCATTCATTGTCTTCTCTAACCCTTCAATCTCCCCTTCATTCTGGTTGAATCCATGAAGGATCTGATACCAAAATTTGTTAGGAACCCAGAAAATCTCCAACTGCATGCTGTAAATTTCCAAACACAACACAAAGATAACAACACACTACACTGTTATTTGTTTCCACCAACAAATAGAACAAGTTTACAAAATAGACAAACACGATCTGGAATGATAATTCACCCAACAAGTAAGGTACTTCGAGGAACCTTATCCTCCAATTTAACTTCCCAAAACCAAATCCCTAGAATAAAGTAAACTGCCTGTTCTGCCTTAAATAACCATCTTAACTTCTATGTAACTGCTGAAAATACATATACATAGTAATAACTAAATAAAGAAGTATTATTTAAGCCTTATTTTTAGAAGTCTTCCTGCGTTTATAGATCTTAGTAACAGCAGGTCTAACAAGAACTTACTGTTGTTTCAGCACTACTAATTACAAAGCTGGGTGGATCAGTATCTAACAACATTTTAGATTGTAGCATTTAATTCAACATGGTTCGAAACTTGGGTAGGGAGGAGCATGATTCAAAGATGATACCTTGATTTAATTTTATAACTTTGAGAATTGGGATGCCTTATCTTAAAATCTTGATGTTTTTCTCCTCCTGTTTTCCAGTCAAATGGTCGGACTACTATGAGTGTTGCTGTTAACGTTTCTCGATTTGAGGGAATAACAATGGCTCCTCCAGACCCCATTCTTGGAGTCTCTGAAGCATTCAAGGCTGATACAAATGAGCTGAAGCTTAACCTTGGAGTTGGAGCTTACCGCACGGAGGATCTTCAACCATATGTCCTCCATGTTGTTAAGAAAGTAAGTTTTTGATCTCTTGTTTATGCTCTATTATTCTGTAATTATAATTGGCTTGCTTCATCCTGTGTGTTTATCTTAAATTATTGTGACAACTTTCTATAGTTTTCCATCTGAATCATGAGTAAACTGCTTTTCTGTAGGCGGAGAACCTTATGCTGGAGAGAGAAGAAAACAAAGAGGTACTTGATATGCTAAATTCAGTTTGGCTTCAACTAGTTTTATGTGGTGGCATTTCTTACTTATTTTTATCCATGGACACATAGTATCTTCCAATAGAAGGTTTGGCTGCATTCAACAAAGTCACGGCAGAGTTATTGTTTGGAAAAGATAACCCATTGCTTCAGCAACAAAGGGTAAAAACTTTGGTTTTTTACTCATAGTGAATGCGTTTTCTGGAACATGTATATTCAGTTTCCTTGGATTTTGTTGTGCATGACAATGTTCACTTCTTGTCAGGTGGCCACGATTCAAGGTTTATCTGGAACTGGGTCATTGCGTATTGCTGCAGCACTGATAGAGCGTTACTTCCCTGGCTCTAAGGTTTTGATATCATCTCCAACGTGGGGTGCGTATATACTGCTTTGGATTAATTTGGGTGAATTTCACTATACTGAATTTTGCCGTTGTGTTTGGCAGGAAATCATAAAAACATTTTCAATGATGCCAGAGTGCCTTGGTCTGAATATCGATATTATGATCCCAAAACAGTTGGCCTTGACTTCGCTGGGATGATAGAAGATATAAAGGTTATTATTGTCATCTATGTGGTTGAAAATGTAAAGCAGTAGTGAGCACCGTCTTTTTCCTTCTCCACAAGTCCATTGATTTGTGGTTCCTTTGTATATGGGACATGATCTGACTTTCCGTAGTGGAAGGAGAGAAGCATTATTCATTCTAGAATAGTATAGTATCTCCCTGATGCTTTTCTGTTTCATGGTGCTCGTCGTTCCTATGTTTGTATTGGTTCATATCTCTGCTAATAGCTTCCATGTAGTCGAAAAACATGGAAGATTTGCAGTGTGTGTTGCTTTTGTTCTGTTTCTATTTCTTGGTAGGAATGACTTGGTTCTTTCAATGTGAGCAGTCGTATTTCTGAAAAGGATAATCGGAGGAGCTTGGTGCTCACACTCTACTTAGAGAAAGTTTGGTATGTTTTGGGATGTGAAACATTACCCTTTATATTATACTATGGGTGAGGAATCAAAAGCAACCAGCCAAACCCTGTTGTTTTTAGAAAGCAACCTCTCCTCTGATTTATGTCACACATCCAGGGTAGTGGTGATATCGATGATAATGTCACACATTGTATTGGGGTAACACGGATGAAGTGGAGGCTTGCCTCTAGAGTATTTGGTGATAAAGAAGATACAGCATAATCTTAAAGGTAAGTTTTACAGAATGGTGGTTAGACTATCGTCGTTATGTGGGGCGGAGTGCTGGCAGTCATAAACTCACATATCCAGGAGGTGCAGGTTGCGAAGATGAGAATGTTGAGATGGATGTGTGCGCATATTAGGGGTGATAAGATTAGGAATGAGACCATTAGAGAGAAGTTAGGAGTGGCCTCTGTGGTAAGACAAGATGAGGGAAGCGAGACTGCATGGTTTGGGCATGTGCAGAGAAGAAGTGTCGACGCTCCCGTTAGGAGGTGCGAGATGTTGGATTTAGGGGTTATGCGGAGGGTAGAGATAGATTGAAAAAGTATTGGAGGGGAGGTGATTAGATAGGATATGACACAACTTCATATCACCGAGGACATGACTTTAGATAGAAAGGAGTGGAGGTCTTGTATTAGGGTAGAAAGTTAAGAGGCTGGTAGGGGTAGGATGATGTCTGGCATTGTGTTGTAGTAGGTTAGTAGGATTAGTCGTGTCTTTATATCGTGTATTGTAATTGTACGTCTTATATTTGTTTCTTTATTGTATTTATATATTATCATTTGCTTTCCACTTTAGGTGTTTTTCTTTCTTATCTAGTATCTTCTGCTTTTGGGGCCTGATATTTTTTTGAGACGAGGATCTTCTAGAAACAGCTTTTCTACCTCTATGAGGTAGTAGTAACGTTTGCGTATATTTTACCCTCCCCAAACCTCACTTGTGGGATTCCACTGGGTATGTTGTTGTTTTGTTATTATCCAGTACTAGATATCTTTTCTATGTCTGATAAATGTGTATGTGCAGTCTTGTTGGCCTTGCTCTTCTCCCCCATTAAAAACCAGAGTCTGACGGAAGAACTTGTATTCTCTTCCAGTTTCTGTGTAATTCATTGATAAAATGTAATAGCATTACTTGTTTACAGGCTGCCCCAGAAGGATCATTTATCTTGCTCCACGGCTGTGCACACAATCCAACTGGTATTGATCCCACAGCTGAGCAATGGGAAAAGATTGCTGATGTAATTCAGGAAAAGAACCACATTCCATTTTTTGATGTTGCCTACCAGGTAATCTGTGGTGAACCCAAAAACTTTCATCTTGTGAATCTCTAAAAGTTCCAAGTTCCTCAAAAGTTTTGATTTCTGTGTGTGTGAGAGAGACAGAGAGAGAGGAGGGATTGTTTAAAAGTAGTGATAGATGGAAAATTTGATGAGTGAAAGTTGGTTAAGCCACTTTATACCTATTTTTTGACAGTCTTGGTATTTATCAATGAAAAATTTACTGATTTTTGAAAAAATGAATTTCTACAGTGAAATTATTAGAACAAGATCATGTGGAACTCATTGCTATTCTGATACTTGCACTGGAAAACTGTATTTTATAACAACTGGATGCCTCATCTAATCTGCACTGCAGGGATTTGCAAGTGGCAGCCTTGATGAAGATGCCTCATCTGTGAGATTGTTTGCTGCACGTGGTATGGAGCTTTTGGTTGCTCAATCATATAGTAAAAATCTGGGTCTCTATGGAGAAAGGATTGGGGCTATTAATGTTCTTTGCTCATCTGCTGATGCAGCAACAAGGTAAAGTGGCCAACATTAAAAGCTATATAGATCTACTCTTTTATGGGAGAATGAGTTGCACTGAAGATTTTGGTTAAATTATAATGGCATTCTTAATGTTTTGTATGTGGAATTCTTTCCGGGCAAACTATAGATTATAGCAAGATGAGAGCTTAAAACCATTTTCTTTTGTTGCTTTTGGTAATGATTATTGTGCCTAGTACTGCTAACTTGAAATTCTTTCCGAAGTATCTCCCCTGGCTATAATTATGCCTGCAAAAAAGGTTTGTTGTATTCCTCCTAATCCTGACCTTATTTAAGAAAAAACAAACCCTATCTTGCCGTCCTGATTGTTATAGAACAATGAAAGCTGTTCAGTGGGTTTAGATGACATACTAACAAAATGTTGCTGAAATGGTGGGATTAGGTCATACTGTGTCATAGCTGAAAAAGATATAACTTGTTGTGTCCTTTATTTTTTCCTATTTCAAATTGGTGGTGTCAGCCGTCAGGGCCAACTCACCTTGACTATTTTACCGGATGTCTGCATCATTTACCAACATGAGTACCAGGTAACTTTGCCAACAAAGCTGAGGTAGATGAGGAAGAAACACTTAACTTCTTTGACTGTGCTGAGTTTTGAACCAACCCTTGTTATGTCTTGACGAGCTGGTAGAGTAAAAGCCTTTTCCGTTTTAATCAATGGTTTTATATGAAGTGTCAAGTACCAGATGCTGTCCTTTGATTTGATATCTTTTACTTTGCTGCTATCTCCTGTCACCTGAGTGGATTTTATGTTTGATGAACCAATGGAATTATTTGCTTTATCTTCTACAGGGTGAAAAGCCAGCTAAAAAGGCTTGCTCGACCAATGTACTCCAATCCCCCCATTCATGGTGCTAAAATTGTTGCTAATGTCGTCGGAACTCCAGAGCTCTTCAGTGAATGGAAAGAAGAGATGGAAATGATGGCAGGGAGGATAAAGAGTGTGAGACAGAAGCTATATGATAGCCTCTCTGCCAAGGATAAGAGTGGAAAGGACTGGTCATTCATTCTGAAGCAGATTGGAATGTTCTCCTTCACAGGTCTCAACAAAGCTCAGGTGAGGCCCGTGAACTAAGTTCTTGCTTCATTGCAGTGTGCATAAATTCAATTTGATTTTGTTGATAAGTTTGTGGCATTGATCATTCGTCACATACCACATTCTTCACTCCACACTTGCGGAAAGACATTGTTTTCTTCCTTACTGATTTTACATGTTCAATATGCAAAGGATAGTGCGGTGAGAGACTTAACTACGTACCTGCATATCTGGTGCTCACTCTTTTTTTCACTTTTCTTGACCATGCAGAGCGAGAACATGACCAATAAGTGGCATGTGTACATGACCAAAGATGGGAGGATATCCTTGGCTGGATTATCGGCTGCTAAATGTGAATATCTTGCTGATGCCATCATTGACTCATACTGCAATGTAAGCTAATTCCTGGGTTTAAAGAGAATAGTTTTGATAGTAATATCTACAGTGTATTTCATTCTTCCTGTTGAGCACGTGATCCTCTTAAATCTTGTTATAGTTGTTTCAGCTTGTCGTCGGTTTACAGAATTTACCCGTTGTATGGAGCAAATTTTTGACAATTTCTGAACAGTTGGATTCTAAAATAAAGAACAGTGGTTTTCCATAGCATGCTCAAGTAAATATCTTAGTCTAGCTAGTCAACAACAATTTTTACCGACATTAGATGGGCTAAGGGCCTCTTTATTTTTATTAAAGATTAGTCTAGTATAAGTGCATTCATTTGTGTGTCACGTCAATATTATTAAATTGAATGCTATAAGTATTTAAAAATTCTTAATATTATCATAAGAGTCTATTTTTAATTATTCATCCGACGTTCAGAATATGCATTTAAGTCCAATTAATTCAAATTCAGACTTGACAGACCTTATTCGGGAATAGTGCTGTCTGTCAGTATTTTTTTTTCATACATAGCCTACACAATTCTAAGTAAATGAAACAATAATGGATCACTTTAACCATACATTTAATTTAAATATAATGTAAAAGGTATATTTTATGGATAATTTTTCTAATTCTATTTGTTTTATTTGGGATCAAAACAATCATATTTTGTTAAAAAAAAATAAATCTGAAAAATTATATTTCACTAAATATTTTCTGAAATACATTTTTTTAAAACAATTCTTAAGAAAATATTGTCAAATAACATAATTTAGAAAATCGACACTTTGATTGTTCAGAAATATGAGAATAAAAAGATTAGTTTTTCAATTCTTTGAGAGTATTAATAAGTTGTTATTCAAATAATAAAGGAAAAAATCTCGAAGTGATTCATTCTATTATATTTGAGAGTTAAACAAGCAAAACTTTAAATTCTCTTATTATACAAAATGATTTGAAGAGTATTGTTCACCTCCATAAATGAACATATAGTTGCGTTTTTTGTCGATCAACTTAGACGAAAAAATCTGCAAATAAGATCGATTAATCATGAAGTATTGAAAATATAGATAACTTTCATAAGTAAAAGAAAAAAGATAACAAAACTAACTAGTGCAACTTTTTACCAACCATCTCTTTGTTGAGACGCCTAAAATCTTATTAATATTTTTAATTTTATTATATATTTTCAAATTCCTCAATTATTAATTCTACCAAATATCTCATTCTCTATATTTTTCTCTTACCACTGCTTG
>JAABOM020000103.1:7857683-7970125 GCA_011800125.2 Solanum clarkiae
CTTTGGCTATGAATATTTTTTTAGTCTTTTTTTCGAAAGTTGAATTCTGAAAATTATACTTGAATGGATATAAGGTTACAAATAAAAGGAGACATTTGAATCTTATAAGTTTAAACCAAAAGGTATGTAATCCTAAATCTTGTTCTTTAACTTGCAATATAAAATATCAAAATTGAAAAAAAAAACTTGTTTGGCTTGGCACACAATTTAAGAAAAAATCTTTTGAAATTTGTGTTCCAAAAAAAGTCATAGATATTTGTGATCTCTCATTAAAGGTAAAATAGGCATTTCAAAGCTAAAATGCTACTATACTGTATTGTTGTTTTGGAGGTTGACTAAAAATAAAAGTATTTAACATAAATTGAAACAATGTTAGTACTAGTTAAAGAAAAATAACACTCCTTTTGATAAAACCAAAAAGAAACGTAATGAGATGCTTAAATTGGGATAGTAAAAGTATTATATCTTTGCACTATCAATACAAATAAATCTTTTTGCGAATCATTATGTAAAAAATATAGTATGATAAATTTGCAGGTGCAAGCTATACGGCAGAAGAATGTTGAGATGAAGCGGAAGCATAAGAGGAAAGAAAGCCCTCACAGAGCTCCTCTTCAATAAACATGCAAGCTTTTATATTGAAGTACTTGACTGAACCATTTCTACTATGTGTTTTGTCTTCCTACTTGAAAAATGTATTTATTTTTTTAAATACATTGTCATTATGTTTATAAATACATGTGAACACATGTTTGCTCTTTTAATGTGCCTCTTACTTTATTTGAGGTGACTAGATCTTTTTTTATAAGTGTGTTGTTGGTGTGTGTCGAGTCAAATGTATAATATAAAAGAAACTATTTTGACAAATCTATTAAATTGTATTATCTATAGACATGAAAAATAGTCTAAGGAAAAAATGCTCTCTAGAAAACCCTACTACTACCGTCGTCGAAAAGCTTGCCTGATCAATTCTAATGGACACTATGGTTGTTGTCCAGTTCTCTAATGGGAATGGTCAGTCAATTCCATTGAAGACTTATGCGAGTTTGCTGAAATTATTTTGCCTAGCATATAATCAGTCCCTATTAAGCTAGTCTCACATATCCGTGGGGAGCCAATTGTCATGTGAAAAAAAAAGAAGTTGATCAAATGATAATTGTAAGCAAAATTAATGGGGCAAGAACATTTGGTCAAACCTTTTGATGATTTCACGAGAGTTGTTAAGCCACCAATGAATTTAGCCCAAGATCATAATCCATTTTACTAGGAACATGGATTATAGTTCACAAACCAAATGCCCTTATGTATTTTGATGAATTAAGGATTATCAATCCTTCACTAGTTATTTTATAATTCAATCTTATGGTCTTGAAGTAATATATTTTTCAAAAATAGTTTTATGACTTTTTCTCTGCAGTTTCTATCTATTTTGTACTCTTCTTTTTTACTACCCTTCTCCAATCAGGAGTCAACCACCTTCCCTTAAAATTGAGAAGTGCTTGGGCAGTTACAAGCTCCTCCTTAATGGATAATAACCGCCTATTCTTATCCTTTAGGCTAAGATTGGACAATTATTTAAATAACTGCATGATTGTAAATTAAAATCAGATACTCAGGTCGGCTTAAGATTAGATTGGGTCAGTTCACATGTGCAACCCATGATCCCCAAAAAATTTTACATCTCCCACTTTTCACATGGTGGACAAGACCCGAGTCAATACTGCATCAACCTAACACACATTCATACGGCAAAATGGTTCGCGCAGCCTGTGAGCATAAAGGCTTGTCTTCAAGGTCTTATAAGCCTTTTATAAGAATTCAATCATGTACAGAAAGAATACACTATCAACATGAGGATATCTATACTCAAAATATCCCAGAATTTAACTACTCAATAGTGTATCATCTTATTTGTCATCCTCTTTAAGAGCCTGACTCGCGAGTCCATATTTAACTTCAATTTTTTGTAGTCTTCCCTTTCTACATGAGTCTATGTATTTCAAATCAAGTGATTTCCTAGATATACACCACATTGTTGAATCATACATGGCTATTAATAACATGCTAAAGTTGCAATATCTATCGAATTTTCAAGAAACAGTAAAAGGTCAAAGGGTATTCAATTGAAAAGTTAAACTTTGGCTTTTCCCGATCTCAAACAATGAAGAAGCAGGGATCATTCTTTCATTAACTCTCCTATCGCATAACACACGTGGTATGAAGCACATGGTATGATGTTCTCACCTCACACAGGTGCATGTATTTTACTCCGACATCGTAAAGACCTTGGTCTAGACATTCTCAATGTCTAACCCCTGTTTCTCTCTTTAATTGTCCTTAAACCCATTTCTCAGAGAGACTCTTGCGTGGTTTCCAAAACAAGTCTAAATGTGGTAGTGATACTTATCTCTTCACATTCCACAACATAAGAGGGGATTGCTCGTGTGAGAGAGTCAATCTGGTGACTTGTTTGACACATTAAACATAACCACATGCATTTAAGATATAAAACAATATTATATTGATGAGAAACTTATAACAACAAAGTTATATTACAATACAAATCATATCCTATGAAGGCCTAGAGACTTAACATATTTCTTGAACTAGTCTCTTGATATCACATTTGTAAAGGGATTAGTTACAATAAACACGAGTATGACTGTATTGTAAATTCACTTATCCGCGTGCTACTATATCTCTTACAAAAATATGCTTGATATCAATTTTTTTGGTTTTACTATGATACTTAAGATCCTTTGTATATGCAATAGCCACCTTACAATCACCATATTAAATCATAAACCCTTTGTATTCTTTGCAATACAGAACTGCTTAAAGAATCTCGTGAAAAAAATAACTTCTTGCACTATAGATTCACTAGCCACAAAGTGCTTTGTTATTTCTTACTCTCTTCACAAAAGTGGTAACACCATTTAGTAAGAATATAACAGATGTCAATATATTGATCATCACCATCTGTATAACCTCTTAGAAATAGTCTGCAGTTCCCCCTAGTGAGTGGAACATTCTCTTTACTGGCTTCCAATGATCTTTTCTGGGATTAGATTGATATCTGCTAACTAGACCTATGGCATAACACATATCTAAACTAGTACACATTATAGCGTACATCAGACTTCCAATAGCACTAGAATATGGAACTACATTTGTTCCTTCTCTTTATCACTTGTAGGAAATATTTCAATGCTTAAAGTTTCACCTCTAGATATGGGAGTATACATGAATTTGCAACTACTAATTCGAAAACATTCCAATATTTCCCTTATGTAGTTTTCTTGAGTCAAACTCAAAGATTTCTTGGAAAAATCTCTTTGGACCTTAACATCCAATATATAGTCTGCTTCACTCATATATTTCATGTCAAATGACTTTGAAACCATGTCTTGATAGTTTTCAGATACGCCAAATCATTTTCGGCTAATAGTATATCATCCACGTTGAGAAAGAATTACAAACTACAAATTGTCTTTTATTATCCTTCAACAATGAAACATATAGGTTGTTCGAGTAGATTTCCTCCTTTAATTCTCCATTGAGATAAATAGTCTTTATATACATACGATGTAATTCTAAATCTAAATATGCAACTATATCCAAAAGTAGTTAAATAGAGGTAAACTTTACAACTGGTGAAAAAGTTTCCTCATTATGTATTCTAGCTTCTTGAGTAACACCTTTAGACGCCATACAAGCCTTCTATTTTTCTGTTGACCCATCCGATTTACATATAGCTTTGAGGATCCACTTATTCCCAATAGCTTTACATCCTATTGGAAGGTTAACTAAATCCCAAAGTTTATTGGTTTTCATGGACTCTAAGTCTTCTTCTATCACCTCCAACCATTTCTCCTTTTCAGGACTTGAAGAAGCCTTAGCCACAGAGTTAAGTTCATCCAACTCTGTAGCAGATACCAGGAAAACATAATCCTCAATTTGATAAGATCGTTTAGATACTTCTTTTTCTTGTACTTTTACATAGTTGAAATTCAGATTCCTTTGTAGGAATTTGGGATTCAAAACTCCCACTTGGACCCAAAATCATCTCTTAATCATTTTCCTTATAGATCATATCTAATGACATTCTCTGATCTTCAAAATTCAACATTTTGTATATTGACTCACCTTTAATTATCTCTTTCCTTATTAAAAAAGGACCTTCAAAAAATCTGACATCTCGTGATTTAATTTTAGTCACACTTCAATCTTCTAACTCATCAATGAACATCTACCCTTTGGAGCGTTCTGAGTATCTAATGAAGATACATTTCTTTCCTACTGGACTTAATTTATAAAACTCACCCAGACGATATTTAATGTAGGCAGCACAACCTCAAGGTCATAGATCATCTAGGTTTGTTTTATGACCCGTCCAAAGTTCAAAAGGGGTGGAGGTTACTAATTTAGCAAGCACCTTTTTTCAAAATATAGGCCGCAATCAATAAAGCATTTCCCAAAAGGAGATAGGCAAATTTTCTTGTGCCATTATTGATCTTACCATATCAAATAACATCCTATTACTTCTTTCATCCACACTATTTTGTTAGGTTGTGTAAGCAGTAGTTAATTGTCTGATTATGCCCTTTTATTACATAACTCTTGAAATTGATTTGACAAATATTCACATCCTCGGGCGGTTCTTAGAACCTTTATAATTTTGTCCAATTGATTTTCAACTTCATAATATATCTTTTAAAGAACTCTAGTGCTTCAGATTTTTGAGAAATCAAGTAGATGAACTGAAGCACATGAAATCACCAATGAATGTAATGAAATATGTGGCACCAGACCTTTCCTTCACATTCATTGGACAACAAATATCATAATAGATTAATTGAAGTAGGAACTCAGCTCTCTTATCTTTTCCATGTGGTTTTCATGTAATCTTTCTAGCAAGACAATTTTCACAAGTCAACAATTAAATTTTACATAAAGGACCTAAATGTCATATTTTGCCAACCTATTCATTCATTCTTTCCCTATGTCACCTAATATTTCACGCCATGTAACAACATCAATATCATTATTACTTGAAGAACATGCCATTACATAATGGCCAATATAATAGTTATAAGTTAAAACATTACAATCTAAGATGGTGAAACAATCATAACATAGTCCAAATCCATACAAAGCATCATCTAGTGTTATCTACTACCATTGTGACTAAAAAACAAAATTCAAAATATCATCTAAAAGCACTGAGATAAATACTAAGTTTCATCAGATCTGTGGATCATACAGAACATCATGAAACATCAGGGATCGACCACCACGCAAATCTGTTTTGCAAGTGCCTATTCTCTTGACTTCCAATTTTGCATTATTCCCCATATAAGTCCATCTAGATCCAGATGTAATTCAATGAAACTCCATAAATGCTTCTTGATCTAAACTTAGTGCTTGCAATATATACAAGACTTAGACACACATATAGGAATGCTACCTTTTTAGGCTTGGTACATTTGTAAGAGAAATGCCCTAGAACATGGCAATTGTAGCACTTCATCTTGCTCTTATCTATTTTTTAGAAAACCATTTTTTTTCTTTGAATTTGGTTTGTTTTTTTTCTTAGACGGTCCTTTCTCGATATCCTTACCCTTTCCTTTCTTCTTTGAATCTTTCTTGCGCTTGAAGGTTGAAGATTCTATGCCACTTGATTCATCCATAAAGGCATTAGTATTAATTTTAGCAGCACCAAGCTACACATCTTCAAGTTTAACATGTCGCGAAACATTAGAAAAAGTTTTTTATGATTTCATTGTGGATCAAGTTAACCTTCAAATATTCCCAACTATTGGAAAGGGACCAGATCACTGCTTGAACCTATTGCTCATCAAACAGAACATGACCAACATTCTTATGTAGTGCTATCATGTTTGACATCACCATAAGGTGTTGATTGGTACATTGACCATGGCGCTTTTTCAAAGTGTCAAACTTGATAGTTAGCTAGCTCAGGTGGGTCACGGAAGTGCCCCCATACATTCCTCGCTAGTTCGTCCAAATCGCATGAGCATTAGGAAATTCCTCATATTCAGGAATCATTTCATCAACTACAAAGCTTACAATTATTCCATATGCAATGGAATCTGCCCATTTCTATGCTTTGTATGTTTCAAGTTTTCTTTTGTGTTGAGTATTGTTACCTTTTATGGCTGACCAAGTACATAGTTTATGCCTTCGAGTGCATTTTGCTCGTCTAGAAAATACTATATCTTATGACTCCAGATGTTGTAATTGTCTCCATCTAGTTTCTCGCATTTGTTTATGAAATGCCTCACCTTTGCATAGGAATGCCCCATAACTGTAATTTTCTTATGTCTCAAAATCGAGGATATTTAATCACCCCTCCTCATAGCTGAGAAAGACCTCATGATACATATTTTCTTTAATATCTCATAGTTCGGGCAGAATTTTACAAATTTGACTTCATATTTTTATTCAAAGGGCAAATTTGAGTGGGGAAATGAGTACCTACAAGGTATACTTTATTCGTGCCAAGATAATAATTTATTAGTGATATTTAGCAAAATTAATAGTTGTTCGAACCAAGTCCACGACGCGAACCTAGGGTAGACTACTTAAAAAATTTCTGAAAAATTCTTTTTTCACTCAACTATGCATGTTTTGAGCTATGGAGATATGATATATTGTGTGAATTGATTAGGTGTTTTGATGTTTCTTGCAAGAGGGTATTACCTAGTGATGGTGGATTGATTTACAATAATTTTTCTCACACTGCTTCACTCTTGAGTTGCATGATTTTGAACTAATATCACACACCCGCCAAGTCTTTGACAAATTGTCTTATTCAGGATTCTTGAGTTATTGATGGTCTATTACATGGTTTACAAGTCAAGTGACTTCATGATGTTCATGGTCTACAAAGTGTGTTTAGAAATCATGAATTTATCTATGGTTTCACGAGTATCGGTTGTTTATGAATTATAGAATTCTTATGTGAATGTTTACGTTAAAGCCTACTAGATGGGGTTATTAACTATGTGGTATGCCTCACCCTCTAGTACAAGGCCAATTCCTACATAAAGGGGTTATGAACTATGTTGTTTGCCTCACCCTCATGTTCTAATCAATGTTGCTTACTATCTTATTCTCCCATGAAGGGATTATGAACTATGTGTTACGCCTCACCCTAATGTGTAATTGGACACTTTGTATAATATTATGTATGCATGTAGTGGTTATGAACTATGACATCCCTCTACCCTCACGTACTAACTATTACCTACTAAAAGAGGTTACAACCTATACTATACCAATCACCCTCTAGTATAAGATATTTGGATGATCTAATCATGTAACCTTATTGTGTTGAACAAGCTATGCAAGAATGATTATTTTCGAGCATATTTTACTTCAACAATCGCTCATCCATGCCATATTGATATATTGTAATCCTTTGCTCATAATAATGCATTTTGATCACGTTGCCTGTCCTTTATTGTATTGCATTCTCTAAACTTAGTACATTCAAACATATTAACGCATACTCTATACCAAAATGATGTTACCATATAGGACTCGAGCTCTATTTGACTATCCTCCTCCATGTGGCTAGTTTGATATCTTAAAGATAAGCTTGGTGAGTCGTCAAGTTCGCGGACACTATTAACTTTCTCTTGTTATTTCTAAAACTTCTTTATATTGTTATTTAACAAATATGAAGGTGAGCCCGTAAAGTGTCTTGGCCCCTTCTCTATTCTAAGTTTAGAGGTGTTGTTAGAATATTACGATGTCTCTATGCTATAAGCTTGACCCCTTATGTTTTATGATATCAAGGGATTCCCTTAGTCTTTTTATCCCCATATTGACTCTATTGTTGTTGTTTAATTGCTTTCACGACCAAGGATATGTGTATGATATGCTAAGCGGCTTTTTTGGGGTCCCTTTGGGTTCCTATTTGTCATGTCACGTCTAGGACCTAGGTCTGGGTCATGATAAACTTGGTATCTGAACCCTAGGTTTTTAATGTTCCTCATCATCTAATAGGCACGTCGACTAGAGTCTTGTTCATGGTTCTGAAGTGTACCACAACTACGAGCAAGATACTATGAGGTGTTTTAGAAAATGTTTCACTTCTTTATGGTCAATATCAAGCCTTAGTTTTTAAGGTAAGGTTTATTCCCCTTAACGCATGTTGATCATGCCGCTACATAGAGGAAGACCAAGGAGGGGTCATGGACATGTGGGATAACTGGCTTACCCCGCTCCTCAAGCTCCTCAAGATGGAGGGTCTACCGAAGTTGAATTCTGGAGTTCTATCACTCTGTTGGCCCGTACTATGGCCAACAAAATCCACCAAGGACCCAAGCCCCTCATGCTCTTACTCTAGCCTCAAGGGTAAGGGACTTCACTAGGATGAATCCACCAAAGTTCCATGGGTCTATGGTGGATGAGGATCTCCAAGAGCTTCTTGATGAGGTGTACAAGGTATTGACTATAATTGGGGTGACTTCGGAGGAAAAGGTGGAGTTGGAGGCCTACCAAATCAAAGAGATGGCTCAAATTTTGTTTGTGCAATGGAAAATGGAGAGGCAAAATCGTGATGCTATTCCTTGGGAGGACTTTAAGGCGGCGTTCCTCAACCAGTTCTTCCCTCTTGAGCTAAGGGAGTCCAAAATGATAGAATTCATGAATTTGGAGCAAGAGTCGATAAGTGTGAGGGAGTATACCCTCAAGTTCAACTAACTCTCTAAATATGCTCCATAATTGGTTGTCGATCCAAGGTCTAGAATGAATAAATTTATGACGGGGGCATCTGATTTGCTAAATAAAAAGTGTCGTGGCATTATGTTGATAAGTGATATGGATTTTCCCACCTCATGATCTATGCCGAACAACTTGAGGGAGAAAAATTTAGGAAGAATAGAAGTGGAGAGTCCAAGAGGGTTCGATTTGAGGATGATTGGCTCCAATATGGTATCTAGTTTCAATTCCAAGGGTCTTCTAGTGCTCCAAACAAGAGGCGCGCTATGGATGTAACGGATAACCCAATGTCCCAAGTTGGCAATGTTGGGATGAGTTTTCCAAAATGTGAAAAGCATCATCATAGCAAATGTTTAAAGAATTCAAGTAGGTGTTGTGGGTGTGGTAGAGTAGGTCATAAGCTTGTTGATTACCCTTATGTTTGAAACAAGGGCAAAGAGGGTCATCCTCAAGGTCAAGGTGGTCATGTTGCTCAAGAGGGCCAAGGAAGAAAGGGGTAGATGAGGCGACTGATGTTTCTACCAGTACATTGAAGTTTCCTTTGATCTTAATATGTATGCATTGGTAGGTCCAGGTGTCACTATTCATTTCATTATTCCTATTTTTGCTAGTGGGCTTCACGTGTGTCCCGAACTGTTATTTGGACTTTTTGGTGTCTACCCTATTGGTGAGTCTATTGCTGCTATAAAAATCTATAGAAATTGTTCCGTGGTCATGTTGCATTTAGGTCTTGACTTGTGATTTTGTTGGTTTAGATGTGGTGGGTTTTGATGTCATTCTTGGGATGGATTAGTTACATGCATATTGTGCCTCCACTGGTTGTAAAACTTGTAGAGTCAAATTCCAATTCCCTATTAAACCCGTCCTTGAGTGGTAGTGAAGAGGTAGGTTCATTTCTTTTCTTAAGGTCCAATTGATCCCTAAGGGTTGCATTTATCATCTTATAAAAGTAAGAATGTTGAGTTCTAAGGTCGTATCTATTGAGTCGATTCTGGTATTCAATGAGTCCTTGATGTCCTTTATGATATTTTGAATTTGGGTTAGTGTCTTGTGGTGTGGCTAGTACATTGACTATGTCTATAGGTCTCATTAATAGGGTCTTTAATCCCTACCTTGCTATGTTTTGGTGGTCTTTGGTGATTATATGTTGGTTTGTTTTCGAAAGTAAGGAAGATCTTTTGAATCATTTGAGGGTGACATTGTGAATTTCGAAGAAGGTGAGGTTGCTTGCTAATTATGCCCAGTGGGAATCTTTGGGGTGACAAAAGGGTGGTTAGAGAAGTACATTGTTTGACTACGTTTGGAATGAGGTTGGGTGAAGTTGAGAATGGTGGTGTAGTGGTTTTTATGGTTTTGAATATTCTTTGGTTGAAGAGCTCTAGTAAAGAAAGGCCTTGATTTTCGTCTTGATAGAGATAGAGGTCTTGGTGAGGTATGGTAGAGTGGAGGTTTTCTCCCAAGGGGAGATGATGGCTTTTGATGCCAAAATGGACTATGTGTCTTCAAGGTTGACAATTGGGTTAAGGTTTGTAGGTCCTTTCAGATTGGAAAGGTTGCAAAATTATTGGTGTTGCTTATGGATATAGATATGATTCATCCAGTTTTCCCATTTGTCTATGTTAAGGTGGTGTGTGGTGATCCAAGTGCTATGGTACTTTGAAGGTTGTTGATGTGATGATGTATAATTTGACTTATGGGAGGTTCCGGTAGAATTCTTGGATATGCAAATGAGAAAGTTGAGAGACAAGGATGTAACTTCCTTCAAGGTCTTTCGGAGGAATCGATGAGACGAAGGAGTCAATGGGGGAGCAGAAGCGGTCGTAAAAGAGTGATATTCATATCTCTTTCACTTTATTCAAGCCTTAGATAACCACTAAGTCCTTTATGTGATTCTAATACTGAAGATTCAACCCTCATTTCATTCGCATACATTCATGTTTAAATTGATAAGTTCATGGTGATTTTGACACTTATATTGAGGATTTTTTGAAGTGATGTTTAAGTGCATTGTTGCATTCTTGTACAGGCTGAAATTATCTTTCTTACTTTTCTTGTATACGTTTCTTTGACATTCAGGGATGAATTTTCTCAAAGGGGAGATATTGAAACGCCCCACATTTTCTTAGGAATGCCACATAATTGTAATTTCCTTATGTCTTAAAATTGGATATATTTAAGCACCCCTCCTCGTAGATCGAAAAGGTCCCATGATGCATATTTTCTTTAATTTCTCACAATCCATGCAAAATTTTGCAAATCAGACTTCATATTCTTGTTCAAAGGGAAAATTGTATGAGAAAACAAGTTGTCACGACCCAAGACTAGGACCTAGATGTGACACGGCGAATGGGGAACCCAAAGGGAGCCCAAACAAGCCTCTAAGCATATCGTCATGCATCATTGGTTGCAGAAGCATACAAAAGACATATACAAAGAAAATTAAGGGAAGCGGGACTAAGGTAGAAACTTGCATAATCATTGAAGTGAAAAGTCAAGAGTCAAGCTCATACGTAGTACACACCTTGTCCAACATACACCTCTAAAACATAGAAAGATCTCGGGCCAAGAAAACGTAACCAGGCTCACCCTCATAGTCAAAGATAACACAAGATAGTGTCTTAATACATAGATAATAGAGGAAAGTTATACACCAAAGTCCCCAAAGTGAAGGACTCACCCACAAGCTTAGATTAGCACCGCCTAGCCACGTGGAGGAGGAGGATGATCAACTCAGGCACCAGTTCCTACATGTTGATATCATGTAGGCAAGAGTATGCATTAGTATGTTTGAATGTACTAAGTATACGGGATGCAATGCAACAAGAGATAGGCATCATAATCCAAAATACAAGACGATAGACAGTAGGCATATTATAGCAAGATGTCATGTATGATCAATGTATAAGTAAATTATGCCTAAGTATATCATGCTCATATATAATATCATATGTGAAAAATGAGACCAAGCAAGAACTCCAAGGTATAAACCCCTTGGTGGTTGATGGTGGTCGCACCCCATTATCCATGGTGACGAAGTAAAAAACCCTCGCATGGTAGATGATAGTCGCACCCCGCCATCCATGGTAACCAGCTATAAAGCCCTCGCATGGTTTATGATGGTCAAACCCAAAATATCCATGGTGACAAAGTATAAACCCCTAGCATTTACCGGGCTTTTTTTCCTCCGAATCGGGTATGGTCTATGCAACACTTTATATAGGAATCCTTATAGGATCTAATACAATATCTCATGTAGGAATAAACACATACATAAGTTCATTTCTACATCATAACATCATTCATATCATATCTTATGCTTTGGTCCTTCAGTTCCTCAAGAAACCGTAACCGGACATTTTATCAAACACCTTGGGGGTGTGTAATGGGGGTAAAAGAGCATGCAATTTAGAGATGAAATCATATACGAAAATCAGTGGTAAAACCTTCAATCAACACCTTGTAACACCCCCAAGACATTCATATCAAAACCCCTCATCAATTCCAATATTAAATCCAAGATTTGAAGCTCAAAACATGCCTCAACAACCATACTTTTTTGTATTAAAATCACAGTGCAGTAAATTTCTCAATATTCAAGACCCACATGTAAAATACTTTAAATCATACAATATTAAGTAAAAGAGGGTTTAGGCACCACGGGTGGAAGTACCCAAAGGTTCAACACCACATACATTAGCTTTGGTGAAGTTCTTGAAGAAGTCTTTAATGGATATTTGAAGCTTGGGTGAGATTCTTGAAGAAATCCTTGAGATTGGCCTTGAGTTTGGGACTTGAATTTGCGGTTTGAAATTAGCCTTAGTGTTTGGGCAAATGTTGGGGAATGTTTTGGGGGGATATGAGGGTGAAATAAGTATAAGTATAGGTGAAAATACATCTGGAAAAACTTAGGTCCAACACTTAGAAAAATTTGGGCGAACTAGGAAAAGATAGTGCAGAAAAACAATCTCTGTGCATCGCGGAGAGATCGCGGACCGTCTTTGGAAATTGCACAAAGTGCAAATTTCATACTTCAATTCCTTTGCTTCAAATTTAAGGTTAGACCCTTTTCACCCTAATTTGGATCCCCTGAACAAGAATATGGAGTTGGATTTTCGAAATTCTAGACGTATTTTTAGATATATGGAAAACAAGTTTCCTGTTACTTCCTAGGCACATTTTTGGGAACATTTTGGGGTCATTTCAATATCTTCCCCTTGGAAACATTCGTCTCTGAATGTAGAAGAGGCATACAAGACAAGAATAATCATGAACAAATCAGCTTCAACATGAATGCAACATTACGTTTAAAACATCACTTTCAAAATCCCATTGTAAGTGTGAAATCATCTTAAATAGCCAACTTAAACATGAATGCACGTGAATGACATATGGCTGAAATATTAGACTTGATAGCACATAGGGGACTTAAAATTAATACCTTAGGATTTAGTAGAGTGGAAGAGATAAGGGTACGACTTTTGCATGTCTTCTTCGGCCTCTCAAGTAGCACTTTCGACATATTGGATTCTCCAAACGAACTTAATTGATGCTACCTCTTTGTTCCACAATATCTTTACTTGCCTATAAGATCTAAACTGGAACCTCCTCATGTGTCAAGTTATCATGAATGACACCCACAATATCAAGAGGCACAATGGCATTAGGACCACCAACACACTTTCTCAACATAGAAACATGAAGTACTAGATGGACCAAATTCATCTCATTAGGAAACCTCAACTCATAAGCCACCTCACCAATCCTCTTTACCACCTCATAAGTACCAACATACCTAGGACTCAATTTCCCTTTCTTACCAAAACGAACCACATCTTTCATTGGAGAAACCTTCAAATAGACCTAATTACCCACTTGGAATTCTAGGTCTCTTTTTCTTACATCGGCATAGGATTTTTTTATGACTTTGGACTATCCTCAACCTTTCCCTAATTATACTAACCTTCTCAAGAGAATCCATAATGAGATCCGGCCACAATAAGGCCACCACTCCAACCTCAAACCAACCCACCAGTGATCTACAATGTCTCCCACAAAGAGATTCAAAAGGAGCCATATTGATACTAGAGTGATTGCTATTGTTGTAGGCAAACTCAATCAATGGAAGATGGTCATCCTAACTACCTTTAAGCTCCAAGACACAAGCCTTAAGCATATCCTCAAGTGTTTGAATTTTCCTCTCAGCTTGGCCATTTGTTTGAGGGTGGAAGGTCGTACTAAGGTGAACTTTGGTACCAAGACCCATTTGAAAAGATCTCCAAAAGTAAGAAGTAAATTGTGAACCACAATTCGATATAATGGATAATGGAACCCCATGAAACCTCACCAACTCATGGATGTACAACCTTGCAGACTCTTCAGCCCCATATGTTGTTTTGACAGGTAGAAAGTGAGCGGATTTTGTCATCCTATCAACCACAACCCCTATGGAATCAAAACCTTTTCTAGTCTTGGGCAACCCAACCACAAAATCCGTATTAACTACCTCCCACTTCCAAGTAGGAATCTATATGTCTTGGATTAGGACACCCAACCTTTGATGTTCAACTTTGACTTGTTGGCAACTATGGCAACTAGAAACAAATTTGGCAATGTTCCTCTTCACGCCTCCCCACCAATACACATCCCTCAAGTCTCTATATATTTCGGTGGAACCGAGGTGGATAGAATAAGAGGAATTATGGGCTTCATCAGGAATTCTCTCCCTCAAACCATCGAAACATGGAACACACAACCTACCTTGGTTTCTAAGGGGACCATCTCCCCCTGGGGAGAAAACCTCTAACTTGCCTTCTTTCACCAAGGCCTTTAACTCAAGCAAGAAGGGGACTAGATCTTGTTTTTCTATCACCTCATCGACCAAAGAAGATTTAGAACCATCAAGAACAACAACGCCATTACGTGCATCTTCTAACCTCACCCCAAATCTAGCCAACCTATGCACCTCCCTGGCCATTCACCTTCACCAACATCCACATGAGCTAGGCTGCCCGTGGATACCTGACTCAAATCATTTTCCACAATATTTGCCTTACCCGGATGATAATGCACACTCATGTCATAGTCTTTAAGGAGTTCTAGCCACCTTCTTTGTATATAGTTAAGATCTTTTTGAGCGATGAAATATTGAAGGCTCTTATGATCGGCGAAGACATCAACATGAACCGCACAAAAATAATGACGCCAAATCTTTAATGCAAACACCATGGCGGCCACTTCAAGATCATTGGTGGGGTAGTTGTTTTCATGCTCTTTGAGTTTCCTAGAAACATAGGCTATGACCTTACTATTTTGCATTAGTATGAAACCTAAACCAACTTTAGATGCATCACAATACACAACAAATCCCACAAGCCCATCGGGTAGTGATAAAATAGGACCGAACACAAGTCTATCTTTCAATGTTTGGAAACTTTTCTTACATTCAATGGTCCACACAAATTTAACCTTCTTTTGATTCAATTTTGTCGTAGGATAATCAATGGAGGAGAACCCATTCATAATCCTTCTATAGTAACCCGCAAGGCCCAAGAAACTCCTAATGTCCGATGGGGTCAATGGTCTAGGTCAAATTCCTAATCACATTTGTTTTCTTAGGATTCACTTTTAAACCATCCCCCGACACCACGTGACCTAAGAATACAACCTCCTTCAACCAAAATTCATATTTATCATACATAACTTACAATCTCTCCTCCCTCAATTTTTGCAACACAACCCTCAAATGACCCATACGCTCCTCCCTACTATGTGAGTAGATCAATATATCATCAATGAAAACCACAACAAAGGAATCAAGGTAGGGCTTGAAGACCCTATTCATTATGTCCATGAAGATGGCGGTGCATTAGTCAACCTAAAGTACATCACCATAAATTCATAATGCCCATATCTAGTTCGAAAGGCCATCTTGGGAATATCACACTCTCTCACCCTCACTTGATAGTACCCAGACCGAAGAGCAATCTTAGATAAAAAGCTTGCCCCATGTAATTGGTCAAACATGTCATCAATCCTTAAAGAGGATATATATTCTTGATAGTGACCCTATTGAGTTGCCGGTCATCAATACACATTCTAAGCGACCCATCTTTTTTCTTTAAAAACAACACTGGTGCACCCCAAGGGGATTGACTAGGTCTAATAATTCCTTCTTCAACAAATCCTTCAATTGCTCCTTTAACTCCTTTAACTCCATCGGGGACATACAGTAAGGGGAATGGAGATAGATTGGGTGTCGGGAAGGAGATCTATGCCAAAATCTATCTCCCTTTCAAGAGGGACACTGAGAAGGTCATTTGGGAAGATATCAAAAAAACTCATTTACAACCAGGACCAACATGATGGAAGGGAATTTGGACTCCACATCTTTGACTTTCACAAGATGATACAAACACCTCTTGGAGATCAACCTATGGGCTTTAAGGCATGACATGAACCTACCCCCACTATTAAATCATGACTTTCAAGGATGGATTCATTTGGAAATTGAAACTTGACCCTATGAGTTCTACGATCGATAGAAGCATAGTATGCAAGCAACCAATCCATCCCAAGAATAACATCAAAATTAATCATATCTAATTAACAAGATCTCAAGGTAAGATTTTGTGCAAGACGCAAACCGGACAATTTCTACACCCTCCTTCCAACAACAGATGTACCAATATGAGTAGACACTTCATGTGACTCATATAATAACTCCAACTCAACATGGAACTTTTTAGCAACAACGGGGGTAACAAAAGAAAGGGTGGAACCTAGATCAATCAAAGCATATATATCAAGATAAAATATTTTCAATATTTCAGTAACAACTTCGGGGATCTCACCAACCCCTTACCTCCCATGTAGAGCACAAAAGCAATTTTGCCTTGGGGCGCCACCTTGAGGGCCACCTCTACCCAATGGAATCGCATTTGCACCTCGAACCTTGCCATGATATTTTGGACGATCTACTTTTTTGGGGCCAAGCTCCCCACATTCAAAGCATACATTGGAACCCTTCAAGCATGGGCCCTTATGACTCTCTCCACATCTAGGACACACATCATTAGGAGCTATCCAACATTACGTTGAGGCCTAAGGAAGTCATTGGAGAACCCCCTTTTAGTATCATGAGGTGGCCTTTAGCCTTGAGGAAGTTTAACACCCTTGAGAAACCTGCCTTCAAATCGGGCTCTCTTGGACTCATGGCCCCTCCTCTGCCTCAACTTCTCTTCTTCTATTTCTCGGCATATGTCATCAACCGAGATAAGTCCATGTCACTAATAAGCATTGCGGACCGGTACTCTTCACTCACCAAATCGGAGACCCCAATAATAAACTTGTTCATCCTTGATCTAGAGTTGGCCACCAAGTGAGGAGCATGCTTTAGAAGTTTATTAAATTTGAGGTCATGCTCCCTGACACTCATACCACCTTGTTTCAAGTTCATAAACTCAACCAACTTTTCTTCCCTAGGCTCAAGAGGGAAGAACATATTAAGAAAGGGTAATTTGAACTCCTCCCAAAGCACCACGTAGCCATTACCCTTCCCACCTTTCCATTGATCTAACCAAATTTGGGCCACCCCTTTGAGATGGTACACCGCCAACTCTGCCTTCTCATTTGGCCCAACATCCATGATCGACAAGATTTTGTAGATTTCATCAACAAACACTTGTGGATCCTCATCCACCGTTGACCCATGGAAAATTGGAGGATTTATCCACATGAAATCCATTACCCTAGCCGTTGGGGTAGTAGCATGAGGGGCTTCGGCGCCTTGTTTGACTTTGTTGGCTACTACTTGGGCAAGTATTGTAAGAGCATCCCAGAGCTCAACATTGGTAGGTTGCTCATCAGGAGTCCTCTAGTATTTGGCATATCTAGCATAAAAAAGAACAATCATTCATCACAACTCTATAGCACAACTTAGGACATCAAAAAGGGAAATATTTCCTAAAATACCTCATAGCCTCCTATTCATAGTCATGGTGCGCTTCACAATCATGATTAGGACTCTAATCAGCACAATGTGTTGGACTCTAAGGATCTATCAACCTAGTGCTTTGATACCAAGTTTGTCACGACCCAAGCCTAGGCCCTAGACGTCACACGGCGAATGGGAAACCCGAAGGGATCCCAAACAAGTCTCTTAGCATATTGTCACACATCCTTGGTTGCGGAAGAAAACAAAAGACATATACAAATAAAAGTATGGGCAATGGGACTAAGGGAGAAACTTGCATAATCATTGAAGTCAAAAGTCAAGACTCAAGCTCATACATAATACACACCTTGTTGAACATACACCTCTAAAATACAGAAAGAGCGGGGGACAAGACAAAGTAACTGGGTTCACTATCATAGTCCAATATAAGACAAGATAGTGTTTCAATACATAGATAATAGAGAAAAAATATAAACCAATGTCCCAAAGTGGAGGACTCACCCACAAGCTTGGAATAGCATCGCCTAACCACGTGGAGGAGGAGGATGATCAACTCAGGCATTGGTTCCTACATAGTGATATCATGTAGGCAAGAGTATGTGTTAGTACATTTTAATGTACTATGTATGTGGGATGCAATAGAACAAGAGAGAGGAATCATATTTCAAAATGTAAGACGATAGACAATAGGCACATTATAACAAGATAGCACGTATGATCAATGCATAAGTAAATCATGCTTAAGTATATGATGCTCATATGGAATATCATATGTGAAGAATGAGACCAAGCAAGCTTTCCAATATGTAAACCCCTTGGTGGTTGATGGTGGTTGCACCCCACCATCTGTGGTGACAAAGTATAAACCCTTCGCATGGTTGATGATGGTTGCACCCCGCCATCCATAGTGATAAGGTATAAAATCCTTACATGTTTGACGATGGTCACACCCCAAACATCTATGGTGATGAAGTATAAACCCCTCGCATGGTTACCCGAGCTCTTTTCCCCTCGGATCGGGCATAGTCTATGCAACGCCTCATATAACATTCATTATTTGCTCTAATGCAATATCTCATGTAGGAATAAGCATATACATAAGATTATTTCATCATTATAACATCCTTAATATCATATCTCATGCTTTGGACCTTCAATTCCTCAAGAAACCATAACCGGACATTTTATCAAACACCTTAGGGGTGTGTGATGAGGGTAAAAGAACATGCAATTTAGAGATGAAATCATGCAGGAAAATCAGTGGTAATACCTTTAGTCAACACCTTGCAACACCACAATACATTCATATCAAAACTCCTCATTAATTTGAACACTAGATCCAAGATATGAAGCTCAAAACATGCTTAAACAACCATACTTTTATGTATTAAAATTACTGTGTAGTAAATTTCTCAAAATTCAAGACCCACATATAAAATCAACGTTAAATCATGCATTATTAAGTAAAAGAGGGTTTAGGCACCATGGTTAAAGGACCCAATGGTTCAACACCACATACCTTAGCTTTTGTGAAGTTCTTGAAGAAGACTTTAATGGAGATTTGAAACTTGGGTGAGACCCTTGAAGAAATCCTTGAGATTGGCTTTGAGTTTGGGACTTGAATTTAGGGTTGAAAATGAGTCTAAGTGTTTGGAGAAATGTTAGGGAATGTTTTTGGGTAATATTAGGGTGAAATAAGGCTAAGTAAAGGTCAAAATACATTTGGAAAAACTTAGGTCCAACACTTAGAACAATCTGGGTGAACTAGGAAAAGACAATACAGAAAAACAACCTCTCCGCATCGAGGAGAGATCGCGGACTGTCTCTGGAAATTGCACCAAGTGCAAATTTCATAATTCAATTCCTTTGCTTTAAATTTTAGATTATACCCTTGTCACCCTAATTTGGACCCCCTGAATAAGAATATGAAGTCAAATTTTTAAAATTCAAAATGAATTTTTAGATATATAAAAAACAAGTTTCTGGTTACTTTGAGACACGTTTTCAAGACCTTTTTGGGGTCGTTTCACAAGTACCTACAAAGTATACTTTGTCCGTTCCAAGAAAATAATTTTTTGGTGAACTTTGCAAAAACAGTAGCTATCTGAGATGCAGACTTGGTGTGGACTAGTTCAGAAATTTTTGAAAAATTCTTTTTTTACTGCAAGGCAATTGAGTAAGAACCCAATACCTATATATGCAAAAATCCCTCATTCTTTAGCCATTTTTAGCCCTAAAAACTCACCAAAAACTCTCAAATTCCTCTCTAATCTTCATTAAATTCTCTATCCATTTTCAAGACTTTATAGAAGTTTTGTTGGAGATCAAGGAAACCAAATCAAGCCCCAAGTCCTCCTCAAGTCTTTCTTCAAGAAACTCCAAGATTAAGGTATGTGTGTTTCAACCATTGGGTCCTTTCACCCATGGTGCCCAACTTTTTTTTAAAAAAAATAAATTGTATGCTTTCAAGTTGGTTTATCTATGGATATATCTTATTATGAATTTTGAGTAAAAAACAACATTGGCATTTTATGAAATGTTATTCAATTATGCGAGTTTTAATCTATGGAGCTACGATCTATTGTGTGAATTGATTAGGTATTTTGATGTATCCTGCAAGAGGTAGTGATGGTGGGTTAATTTACATAGATATTTCTCACATGTCTTCATTCTTGAGTTTCATGATTTTGAACTAACATTACACACCCGCCAAGTGATTAATAAATTCTCTTGTTTATGATTCTTGAGTAATTGATGGTCTATTGTATGGTTTACAAGTCAAGTGACTTCACGATATCGTGTGCTACAAAGTATTTTTTCCAATCATGAAATTATCTATGGTTTTACGAGTCTTGGTTGTTTATGAATTATTGAATTCCTATGTGAAGGTTTACGTTAAAGCCTATTAGATGGGGTTATGAACTATGCGGTCTGACTCACCCTCAAGTACAAGGCCAATTCCTACATGAAGGGGTTATGAACTATGTTGTGTGCCTCACCCTCATGTACAAATCAATGCTACTTACTATCTTATTCTCCAATGAAGGGGTTATGAACTATGTGGTATGCCTTATTCTCATGTGTGATTCGACACTTCGTATTATATTATGTGTGTGTGTAGGGGTTATGAACTATGACCTACCTCTACCCAAATTTACTAAACATAACCTACTAGAAGGGGTTATAACCTATAAAATACCACTCACCCTCTAATATAAGATATTTGGATGATCCAATTATGTCACCTTATTGTGTTAAAAAAGCTACACAAGAATGAGTATTTTCGAGCATGTTTTACCTCAAGTATCTCTCATGCATACTATATTGATATCTTACTTATCCTTTTCTTATAATTATGCATTTTGATCATGTTGCCTATCCTTTGTTACATTGTATCTTACATACTTAGTACATTCAAACGTACTAACGCGTACTCTATGCCTACATGATATTACCATGTAGGGACCAAAGATCTATTTGACAATCCTCCTCTACATGGCAAGTTTGATATCTTGAAGATAAGCTTGGTGAGTCCTCAAGTTTGAGGACACTATCTACTTTCTCTTGTTATTTCTAAAACTTCTTTATGTTGATATTTGACAATTATGAGGGTGAGCCCGTAAAGTGTCTTCTCCCATGCTCTATTCTAAGTTTAGAGGTTTTGTTAGAATATTACGATGTACCGATGCTATGAGCTTGACTTATAATGTTTTATGATATCAAAGGATTCCCTTAGTCTCTTTATCCCCATTTTGACCCAACTTGTTGTTGTTTAATTGCTTCCGCAATAAAGGATGCGTGTATTATATGCTTAGCGGCTTTTTTTGGGTCTCCTCGGGTTCTTGATTTACTGTGTCACATATAGGCCCTTGGTACCGATCGTGACAGTTTAAGTGAATAATAATACTATTAGTAGCCATGTCTGTAAGTTAGAGTTAATTTAGAAAGATTACTCATCAATTTAGGCATGTTTAAACATACATTGAAGCAAATTAATTCTAATAATAGTTTCACAAGTGGTGTAAAATCGAAAGGGTATTATAAAATATGCAATAATCATTTACACTACAAATGTTTAACTAAAATAAGAATTTAATTTATCAATGTATATTTGATAAAGACTTATTCACACAGATTACTAAGTCTTAGATCGTTATCATCTTAGATCATTATTATATTTCTATGTACCATGAAATCACAAGGAATTCAAAATATGATAATAGTCATATATTCACATTAAAGAGAGAAAAAACATATTATATATGTTTGAATGAGCAAACTAAATGAGTCTACAAGTCATTTGTAATAAAGTCTTCCCCACTTAAATTTGAGAGAACGTATATACATACTAAAAGATTCTCTAGGACAAACCTTGTGATATAATTTAACTACTCTCTGTTTCCATGGTTCACAAAGGGAATCTACTAAAATAGCCAAATATTCTCAGTCTAAGAGATCCACATAATTTTTCAGTTCTATACGCTTTAATTCAAAAAGTTGAATAAAGCTAGATACTTAAATTGTTGGGGACATCTTAAAAGACTTGAACTCTTTTAGTTTACTTTCATTTCTTAACAAGTCTTTTTTCATTTGAGATACACCACTTTTTATGATCCATCATCCTCGAATACTTGTTCTTCGATGATGTGCACTTTCACTTTTTCCTTCAACTCGACATCTAGAAGTCCCACATGGAGTAATTCGAGTTTGTTCCTATTCAACCATGTCTGAAATAGGAATTATGAGTCAGAAACACAATTTAATGTGACAACACATGCTCCAAATTTCTGATAGCAGACAAATAGATCATAATGGGCTTGCAGATATGAATATAACTTTAATTGTATAACATCATTATTCAAAAAACTTCAAACAAGCACAATCCATTCATTTTTAATCTTTTTGGCTATTAAAATAACTTTTTGAAAAGCCCAAAAAGAATAAATAGTGGAAAAGAACATGCCAGTCAGGCATTTCAACTAGCACAACACAAAATTACAAAACCAACAACTATTTTTTAAAATAAATTGCCAAAAACTATCAGTTCTCAAAATATCATATCTTATTTATTTTACAATCATTTTTCTATTATAATATATATTCGGAAACCTTGAAACGACTAGATCATGAAAAAACACAATTTGAGATGTAAACATGACTTAAAACTGTTGAAAAAGTGGCAAAATAGTAGCAGATTCGTCAAAAATGTAGTCGAAAAATAGCCAAACTACAGAAGACCATAACTCACTTGTTTTTAATCTAGTTCGCTATTATAATATAGTTTCGGAATTGTCAGAACAAGTAGATTAGGTTTATATAACATCCAAGCCCAAAAAAATCATTAAAAAGCATCAAAATAGAACTAAAACGAATCTATCTTTTTGAAAAAATTAATAAAAAATAATTATCAATAATTCATCTTTTTTACCATAAATGGACAAAAATCAACACATATAAACACAGTATTAGCAATCAACCAGCTAGGCGATGATATTATTTGTAAGCAAAATCAATGGGTCAAGAACAACAGGTCATACCTTTTGACAATTTCACGAGAGTTTGTAAGCCACCAAAGAATGTAGCCCAAGATCATACTCCATTTCACTAGGAATGCAAATTACAGTTCAGGAACCAAATTCCCTTGTATACTTTGATGAATTAAGAATTCTCAGTCCTTCACTTGTTCATTTACTATTCAATCTGATGGTCTTGAAGTCAGATTGTTTTCAAAAATAGTTTTCTGACTTTTTCTTTGTAGTTTCTATTTATTTTGTAGTCTTCTTTTTTTTACTACCCTTTCCAATTAGGAGTCAACCACCTTCCCTTAAATTAGGGAAGTGGTTGGGTGGTTACAACCGCACCCTTAATGGAAAATAACCATCCATTCTTATCCTTTAACATAAGGTTGGACAGTTATATAAATAACTGCATCATCGTAAATTAAAATTATATACTCAGGTCGGATTAAGATTGGAGTAGGTCAGTCCACATGTGAGACCCATGATCCCCAAAAAAATATCTTATAATAGTGAGAGAGACACTCCAATATGTTGTTATTGGAAATTTTTCTTATGGATGGCTAGTCATGTAGGACCTTAGGCACTACCTTCAAAACAATGTGAGTTAAAAGGGGATTGCAGCATAGGTCTATTGAGCAATAGACATATTCTGATATGGGCTTCAGTTCTTGAGGACTATGTTCATCTATTCTGATATGGGCTTCACTTCCTCGAAATTACAGGTGTAGCATACTACATATACTGAGCTTATAACAGAAGACTTTCACATTATCTTTTTTTCTCCTTATTCCTTTAACATGGCTTCATGTGACAACATAATCTAGACATTCCTTTGTACACAAGGCAGGTTTTCCTTTTACTCAAAATGTCATTGGTGTATTTGGATAGTGATGCAGAAGCGGATCCATTTGAACTTAGCGTAGAAGTTCAATTTCTATTCATTGCTATCTGTATTGAACTTGCTTTTTCCATTAAATTCAGTAGAGTAAGAATCCCCATTTTAGGAGTATATTACTACATTTATTCCTCAAATCATGTGATTTGGCACATGTTAGTTGGTTAACACTTGAAACAATATAAGATGACCAACCTAATATTTGTTATTTGCAAGTTAAAAAAAGAAAACAAGTGTAGTACGTACTAGGATCAACTTGAGTAACAATGGTGTCACGACCCAAACTAAGGCCAAGATGTGACACAGCAAATGGAGAACCTGAAGGAACCCCAAACAAGCCTCTTATCAAATCATATGAATGTTCTTGGTTGCGGAAGCAATAAAACAAAAATAAGAGAGTAAAAATAGGGATAATGGGACTAAGGGAATTCTTTGTTAACATAAAAACATAGATAGTAAAGCTTAAAGCATAGATACATCATCAGACTCCAACAACACCTCTACAATTAGAATGGATTGGGGGCCAAGACACTTTCCGGACTCACCCTCATAATGTCAAACATCAACATAATGAAGTCTTTGAAATAGCAAAAGAAACTAGATAGTGTCCTCAAACTTAAACACTCACCAAGCTTATCTTCAAGATATCCCACTAGCCACATGGAGTAGGGTAGTCAAATGGGGATCTGGTTCTTACATGGTAACATCATGTAGGCATAGAGTATACATTAGTATATTTGAATATACTAAGTATGTAGGATGCAATGAAACAAGAAATAGGCAACATAGTCAAAATGCACAGTAATAGGCAATAGACAACATAATGACAATATGACATGTAAGATTAATACTTAAGTAAATCATGCTTTGCAAATCATTCATCTTACATAGAACATAATATATAAGTGTAGAAAGAAACCTCAACCAACAAAAATATGTGACATTGTCCATGGAGTCCCAGTGTCTACCCTACACCGGAAGAAATGGGGAAATCACTTGCCAAGGTGAACTTCCAAATGCCTAAGTTGATGCACTAAACCTTATTTGAACCAGGTACTCGCCTCTAGTTCTAGAATCGGTTATTCGCTCAAGCCTTCATATTTAGGGTACTTGCCTTTTAGATATTTGGGGACTCACCTCTAATCCCTTCACCTATGGTGGCACGTAGTTTTGGGACTAGGGAACTCGCCTCTAGTCCACTCGATGCTAAGTCTAATCCTACAGAATACTTAAAAATAATCATAACTTTAATAATTAGTAGACATATGGAAGACATGACACGAGTGGCTCTTAAATTCATCGACCTCAAATGGTGAGCCTAATCATCAAACATAAGAATCGATCATCATCAACATTACCTTTGCATTAACATCAACATCAAAGGCTTACAAGAGGTAAAATGTTTTAAAATTGGTCTTAAATTCATACTTGCATAATAATAGATAATTTAATAATTTCATAACATATTTGATAGCCCATATTCATCATAAAGAAACTTGACTCATCAATCAACCAAAAGATCATCAAAACTTTAAGAATCCTTGAAAGAACATTTTATCAAACACTTGGCGGGTGTGCACTACTAGTACAAAATCATACAATTCAAGAGTGGAATTATGTAAGAAAAATCAATATAAAATCACCCACCAACACTTGATAATACTTTTATGCAATATACATCAAAATTCTTCATCGAATTTCAAGATAGACCATACATTCATAGCTCAAAACATGCTTAAATAGTCACAGTTTTATGAAACCCCAACATAGTTCATAATCAAATTCATAATAAGAAAGACTCTTAAGTAAATCAACTTAGAAATATGCAATTTACGTAAAAAGAAAGATTGGGCAACATGGGTTAAAGGACATAATGGTTGAAACCTGCATACCTTAACTTTGGAGATTTCCTTGACGAAGATTTAAATGGAAACTTGAAGCTTGAATGAAATCCTTAGATCTGGAATGAGATTTGGGCACTTGTATTTTGAGTGAAATATTTGTCTAAGTGTTAGAGAAGGTATTGGGGAATGTCTTGAATGATATAAGCTTGAAAAATAACTATGTATAGGTGTTTTCACATATGGGGAGGCTTAGGCGCAATACCCAAAGGCCTTGTTCTAGAACAAGAAAATCTGGGAAAAATTAACATAGAGGTGCGCCCCTAGCACGTCACGCCTAGGGCGTGGAAACCTCTCTGGAAATTGCATTTTGAAATTTTCGATTTTTGATACGGTTGCTCCAAAATTTAGGTTAGACCCATTTCCCACTCAATTTTTCCCTTGAATAAGAATATGAAGTCGGATTTTCAATATCACGCATGAATTTTAAGATATAAGAAAATTATGATTCCGTGCACTTTCGAGGCACATTTTCAGGCACTTTTGGGGACGTTTCAATATATCCCCCATGGGAGCATTCGTCCCGAATGTCAATGAAACGTATATAGGCGAAGTTGTCAAGATGATTTCAGCCCATACAAGAATGCTGCAATACACTTTAATATCATCTCAAAAATATCAACATAAGTGCCAAAATCAACATGAACTCGTCAATATAAACATATGTATTCAATGACATGAGGGTTGAGACTTAAGACTTGGAATCATAAAAAAAGGACTTGACGTGTTATCATAAGCTTGAATAGAATGAAAGAGGTACAGATATTGCTTCTCCATACCCGCTCCAGCTCCCTGAGAGACACTTTTGACATGAGGATTCTTCCAAAGGGCCTTGACTAACACTACATCCTTATTAATTAACTCTTCCACCCTTCTATACAATACCTCCACTAGGACCTTCTCCAACCCAACTTATCCTCCTCAACACCACATAACCTCAAAGGGCTCTATAGCACTAGAACCTCCAACACATCGCCTCAACCTAGAAGCATGAAGAACCAGATGAACCATATCCATAATCATAGGAAATGAAATAACCCCAACAAGTGCCTGAAAATATGCCTCGGAAGTGCCCGAAATCATAATTTTCATGTATCTCGAAATTCATGCGTGATATCAAAAATCCAACTTCATATTCGTATTCCAGGGGCAAAATTGAGTGGAGGATTGGTCTAAATCCGTTTAAGAGCAACCGTATCATAATTTGAAAATCACAAAATGCCATTTCCAGAGAGGTTTCCGCGCCCTTGGCGTGTCGTGCCAAGGGCGCGCCTCAGTGCTTTTGTTGCTAGTTTTTGACTTCGGTACAAGACTTTTGTGTCTTGGGCCTAAGTATTCCCACGCGTGAAAATACCTATACTTAGCCTTATTTCACACTTATATCATTCAAGACATTTTCCAATACTAATTCAAACACTTAACCTAACATTTCACTCCGAAATTCAAGTCTCAAAACTCATCTAGATCTTAAGATTCTCATTAAAGCTTCAAGTCTCCTTCTCCAATCACAATAAGTTCATCTCCAAAGCTAAGGTATGTGAGTTTCTTTCACGGGTTCCTTTCACCCACGATACCCAAGCTTCCTTTTACTCTAATTTGCATGATTCAAAGTTGATTTACTCATGGGTCTTAAGTATTCTGAAATTCGTTGCACACTATGATGGTTTATGAAATTGTGACTGTTTTACTATATTTTGGGCTATGAATTTAAGATCTAATGAGATTTGATGAAGGTCTTTGATGTATATTGCTTGAGGGTGTTACCATATATCTCTTAATTTGAAAATTGTCTCAAACTTCTCTCAAGAACTACAATTCCTATCAATCTTGTGAATCAAGGGAAGGCCTAATTTTCTTCAATCAAGGAGACCCAAATCAAGGCCTAACTATGTGGTTTTGATCTTTGATTACTTTCATTCAAGGAAATCAAAATCTTTTCATGCAATTTTCTATGAAATTAAGCTTACTTTACATGTGCTTGTTCACTATTTTAATTTGTTAAATTAAATTGACGTATGGGTTGTACGTATTTGATGATTTTAAGTTATTTTAAGCCCTATTATGATGATTTACATTGAGTTTATGAAATTATGAATGTGGATGTCCCTTTTCAAGGCTTATTTATGCATCGGTGATTATATTATGATTTCAAATGTAGATTTAATTATGTTTTCACTTGAGTTTCATATTGTATCGTTGATTTTTGATTGAATCTCAATTACCTACGCCATTCTCACATTAATCATAGCATATGCATGGAAATTTATGGAAATTACAAAGTGGGTTAAGCCCAATTCTTTTTCATGATAGGATTTTGATAAGATATTGGTTATGACAAGAATGTGATCACAAACATGTCTACGATTATGACTTGTTGAGCATTTTGGGTTCTTACACCATCTTGTATATGAATGGGCTATTCCTATGCATGATTATTATGACTATGAACTATGATTTTGGCATTTGAGTCTAAGTATGAGTTATTATCAATGTTGTATGGCTTTTAAGCCTAAGAATGCATTGAAATGATTTTTGAAATGACTAATGCCTCTTTTCAAAGCATATATATATACGTATATATATTCTTGTTGAATGACGGCTTAACACTGATGGATAGTGGTGTTAGGGCTATCCCCAAGGATTCTATCCCTTTCCTTGAATTATGTGCCAGTATAAGAATGGTAGACGTCACCGAAATGACTAGATTGTTAGGTATGACGGTTCATTAATGATATGATATGTTTTGATATGGAAATCCTTTCTAAATGACCGGGTCGTAAGGAAGGTGGCCACCATATACAAAATGACCGAGTCATAAGGTGTGGTGGGGATTACCTTTGGCAAGTAATTTCCCCTCACCTGATGGGAGGTCAACATCAGAGAAATTCATGTTATAACTCGCATGGGTTTTTAATGTCGGTTATGATCACATCCCCACTATATATATGAGCACCATTCACATTTCTTGAATGATGAACTTCATAGCATCTTGTTATATTACATTCTTTGATACACAATTCTTTCTATATTATGTGCCCTTGCCATCTAACATTGTAGCACAGGTTTCGTAAGTTTCATGCATTGCAGCCAGCATACTTAGTACATTAAAATGTACTAACTCATATATTGCAGTTTCATGCATTGCAGCCCGCATTCTTAGTACATTAAAATGTACTAACTCATATGTTGCCTACATGATATCACCATGTAGGGATCTAGGAGCCTATCAATCCACCTTACGACGTCTAGCTTGAATTTCAAATTGTACTTATTGTGGTGAGTCCTATCTTTCGAGGACCAACCACCACTTCTTCTACCTATGGTATTCTTAGATGATTTAATTTCTTTGAGAGTGAGCTCGGGGTATGTCTTGGCCCCGACCTATCTTATGTTAGAGGCATTATTGAACATCTTCTGTACTATCTACGTTATATGTCATGTGATGAATTTGGAAGTTTGGTTATGACTCCTTATGAATATGACCGTATGACATGATTTACTCTTGTGATGTGATTATGCTTCTTGATATGACAGATCCCAAGTCCCTAATTACCTCCATAGCGTGAGTCCTACTTTACCATCCCTTAGAACTATGTTTATTTCTTTTGTACGTGCTTCTGAACCGATTATGTTAGTTTTGGTATCTTGAGGCTTATTTGAGAACTCTCGGGCTCCATTCGTCATGTCACACCTAGACCCTAGGCTGGGTCATGACAAGAGTCATAAGAAATTACATGGGACTCATCTGGAATATACAGATGGAACATTGAAACATGAAAAACAAGATGAAGAGAAGATAGTCTCGAAGGTAAACCCAACTCATAGGCTACCTCACCAACTCTCCTTAAAATCTCAAATAGGCCAATGCAGCTGGGACAACTTGCCCCTCTTTCAAATCTCATCACAGCCTTCATCGGTGAAACTTTCAGCTGAACTCTTTCACCAACAAAGGACTCAAGAGGCCTAATCCTCATATCAGCATAACACTTTTGGTGACTCTGGGTTGTCGAAAGTCTACTCTGATTTAGTCGGACCCGATCAATGACATCTTGAAGAAAATCAACACCAAATACCTCAACCAAAACTAAATCAAACCATCTAATGGGTTATCTATACCTCCACACATACAAAGACTCAATGGTGCCATCTTGATGCTTGAATGGTAACTATTGTAATATGAGAACTATACCAATGGTAAGTGTTGGTCCCATCGGGCCCTAAAATTAATAACACAGGCCCTAAGCATGTCCTGTATGAGGGTGAAAAGCTGAACTCAGATGCACTTTATCACCCAAACCATACTATAGAGCCCACAAAAAAGTGAGAAGTAAACACAAACCCTTTGTCAGATACTATAGACACTGGCATACCATGCAATCTGATAATGTCCTAGATATACAATCTAGCCAACTACCTCGCACTGTAGCTAGTCTTCCCCATAGTAAAGTGTGCCGACTTGGTCAATCGATCAATGACCAACCAAACTGAAAAAAACTTACCCAAGGACATGGGTGAACCTGTGACTAAATCCAAAGTCACTGTCTCCCACTTCAACTAGGGAATGGGCATCCTTTGCATTGATTCATTGGACTTTTTGGTTCTCATACTTCACCTATTGGCAATTCAAACAATTGACCACAAACTCAGCAATGTCTCTCCTTATTCTAAACCACCAATAATAGATGTGGTAGGTTCAAACTCTATAGAGCGTGATTTTTTCTTCATAGATCGAATTAGAATAAAATAGATCCATTCAGTAACTTTCCCAATAATCGGTTTGACCTCTTGTGCCTGTGAATTAAACAAAGGAGGAGGTCAATCAAAAATAAATGTTAATTAATCAAAGGTCTAACTGATCACCATGCCTATATTGTAAATATGCAGTTACGAATAATCCAGCTAAAGTAATAGGAATTAGACCTAACACGATTGTTTAAGATAATGATACATCTTAGCCACATCCGGAAAGATGGAACATCTAGTACAATGGACACTCTCTAATATCAATCTTACCCAGTTCCTGACTTTAGGAACACAAACGTTTCCATTATCCCTCTAAACACCATCAGAATCAATAATAGCAACCTTGGCTTCACCTCATAACACTTTATTACGAATCATGCATAATTTGGGGCCATCGAACTGGTGAGAACATATCTGATCAAGCAAAGAAGATCTAGCCCCAACAAATGCCAAAATACTCTAAGGAGAAGAAATGTCCAAATGGACCATCTTCCTAGCAAGTGATTGAACCTTTAGAGGTAAGGGTTTCTCCTAAGCCATTAAGAATACAAAAATCCTCATACTAGTAGCCTTCCATCTCAAAGCATTTGCCACCATATTAGCCTTCTTGGGGTGATAGAGGATAGAGCCATCTTAGTACTTAAGCAACTCCAACCACCTTCATTGTATCATCTTCAAATCAGGCTGAGTAATGATGTATTTGAGACTTTGGTGATCGGTAAAGATCTCACAATACACCCCATAAAGATAATGTCGCCACAATTCCAACACAAACATAACTGCATCTAACTCTAAGTCATGGGTAGAGTATTTCTTCTCATGCACCTTCAGTTGTCTAGAAGCACAGGCTATCAATGTCCCTTTTTGCATCAATATGCAACCTAAACTAACACTTGAAGCATCACAATATACCACAAATGGAGCTCCTTCCTCGGGCAAAATAATAATAGGTGTTGAAGTTTACAAATCCTTGAGCTTTTGGAAGCTCTACTCATAATCATCCGACTACTAGAATGCTATAGACTTCTGAGTCAATCTATTCAATGGGGATGCTATAGAAGAAAAACCTTGAACAATATACCTATAATACCCTGCAATACCAAGGAAACTTCAAATCGCAGTAACAGAAGCGGGCCTAGCCCATCATGAACAGTTGCTATATTTGTTTGATCGACCATAATACCCTCTTATTACATAACATGGCAGTGATATGCAACATACTCAAGCCACAACTCATACTTCGAGAACTTAGCATATAACTTCTCCTCACTCAATCTTTAGAGTATGTTTCTCAAGTGTTGAACATGATCTGCCTCACTCTTTAAATAAAAAAGATATGATCTATGAACATAATCATGTAAATGTCTAAATAGGGCTTGAAACCACACGGTAAATCAGTCGAGAATACATCAATAAACTCTCTAGCAACCCTGGTGGTCTCTAGTTTTGCGGCTCCTGAGAATAGGCCTGAACATAAGACAAATACGCTAAACATTCGTTCACTATCAATTGGCAAGCATGCATATAAGAAATAACGCCCTTAGGATAGGAGGTAGGTGCTCTAGTCACCATCAACTGAGGCAAGTCAAGGCAAGATAGGGTAACTACTTTGCATGACAGTCAAGAATAGCATGATAAGCTGACAACCAATACACGCCCAAATTCATATTGAAATCAACCATATCCAATAATACCAAATCAACAATAGTATTATTCCTATAAGAGTCACAACATAACCCTGGCTACATTAGATTCACCACTAAAGATTCACCTAAGGAGGATAAAAACAAATAGGCTCAGCAAGTGGCTCACACATATTATCAATATCCAAAGCAAAATGAGACGAGACACATGAATAAGTAGAGATTGGACCAAATGAAATTTAAGTCGAATGGTAGCACACTGCACCATATCTATACTAACCGTATCAGAAGCCTCTGCCTTAGTTCTATCAGGAACAACATAACACACTGTATGACAACCACTAGTCTAAGCTTTAACGGGATCCACCTCTAAGTATGCCATGACCTTCTCGGGTGCCACCCCTCATGTCTTGAGAGCTATCTATGGCTACTAGTGCTAGAGTTGAACTGGCTAGCTGAAGCCCTTAAACCTTAGTGTAAAACAAATGACAACGACAATGGTTAATGAGGTGCCCAACCACTTCACAAACATAGCAAGCTCTTGAATCCCATTCCTGAGATGATTGAATGGGAGTTGCATGATGAGGATAATAGTGCGCCAATTGCCTAACCATACCATAAACATAGCATGCTCTGATCTCTCGCTACTGTGATGGCTTTCTTGAAAAACTTCCACATCTGGCTGCTCTAAGAGAGCTAGCACAACCGGTCTGAGTAGGCCTGGACCTATTAACACTGTCAGATGCTGGGATGGCTGCATTTACTGCTGACCCTAATAGCGCTACCTCTAAAAACCTATAGACTATTGTGCGTGCTTGCTGAATTGGACAAGATGACAGAGTCTCTTACTTCTACCCTGACTGTCATGTCTGATATGCTCTGTCCTACGAGCATGCTCCACCATACTCTAGAAAGTACCACCTGTCTTGATCACTGAAGCTGTAGAAGGGTCAATCGGCACTGGAGTAGCTTATACATCAAGAATAACAGAGGTAGGAGATGTTGTATCAAGTCTATCCAAGATACACAGAAGTAGCTCCCACACTGAGAGTGTAGATGCTGGAGCAGCGGGTGGTGGAACAGGGTCTACAGTCCCTTTAGATCACAGTCATTCCTAGAGAAGTTAATCTAATCTGTCATCTAGGCGGAGCTGCCCCTCTAGCCAGTCTTCAGTCCCTAGCCCTATCACGAACCCTTCATCGACCTCGAGTAGGAGCTATATCATCTAGATCTACCACCATCGACAGGATCTAGTGATTAGCATCTGTACAGAAGGAGTGGGTTAGATACTTTCAAACTAGTTGATAAGAAGAAACACACGAATGGAATCAAGAATGAGATTTTTTTTTCTTCCTATGAGGTATCCTGTATCCCCCAAATATAAGTGTGGACGTCTACACACTAATCTGCTAGACTCTATTAGACCCCCTGCTCTCGGCTCATGAGCCCAACGAACCTACATCTCTAATACTAAACTTGTCATGACCCAAAATTGGATCGCAACTATAGAAAAATAAAGTAAAGCTGAAATAATCACAACATGTCATAGATAATCCCAAAACCCAGAGTCATAAGTTCAAGAGCATCTAAAGTAGTAACAAGAGCAAATACAAATGTCTCAACATGGAATACAAAGCTGGTATATCTGATACATAGTCTGGAAGGAAAGAAAATAAAAGAAGTCTCAAAGATCAACGATAATTTGAGGTCTGAGCCTCATCACTATGATCTAGATGACCGGAGAAAAACTCTAATAGAATGAATCAACTACTCTGTCTGGGTCGCGGTGAATAATCTGCAGGCAGGAAACAAAGTACGGGCAAGTACATCATGATGTACACAGTAGGTTCAACTGACTGTGTAAGAGTAAATCGAACAAATATGCAATAACAGAAAAGCCTATCACTTGAATCAAAAGGGTTAGTACACAATACAATACGATTACGAAAAATAACAAGTACAGATGATGAACTAAGTCAATGATGCTACGTAATGCTACGCATAAATGCAATGGCATTGCAGGCCATATATGAGATGAAATGTCAACCATCACGGGGTTGATATACATATCTGTAGAGACAATGCTACAAGATCTCCAGGGCGTCGCGGTCCATGTACGCAAAATTATGACCATCGCAGGATCAGGGTACATATTTGTCGAGCTGAGATACAAGACAGAACCAGAGGTTGCTCAGGCTATGTACAAAAATAACACAAGACATCGCATGCGTTAAGATAAAATACCTCGAAGCATCACTGGCCTCAAGAGGAAGTGTCTCGAGGTATCGCTGGCCTAAAATAGAGTAAATATAGTATAAAACATATGCATGCCAATGCCATAGTATAATTACGAAAAATGTGCATGTCAATGCCATAATATAAGCACGAAGTGATGTGTATACCAATCCAACAACGGAGTATATAATATGTACATAGTAATGCAACTAATTCATATAAGATATGCGTATACTAATGCAACCAGTCATTATAGGAAATGTCCATGCCAATGCAACTAAAGAATATAGGATAAGTGCATAACTATGCATCAATAGAGTATAAGATATGTGCATACCAATGCAACTAGTCCATATAGGATATGTGCATACTAATGCAACTAGTCAATATACTATATATGCGTACCAATGCAACAATGGAGTAGAAGATACATGCATATCAATGCAACAACAAGAGCATAACTATTTTAGCAAGATATATAATTTTAATTAGATACCATGGCCATAATCTTATAAATGCTAGGTCAAGTATACCAACTAATTTAATACCATCAATAAGTCTCTCATCATCACACTATCATCTATAATCGAACTATCAAAGAAGTCAAACTCACAAGTCCCCAAGATAGTATTATAAGCCTCCAATACATCAAAAATGTCCTAAATTTACCACTTAAATCCCTAAAGAGTTGCACAAGTCTCAAATTATTACAATATTATTCAAAAGATCTCGTGTCTCAAAATATCATAATGATATCCAAAGTTATATCAATTCATATGATTTCATTTCAGTTTATCAATAAGATTGCGATTTACTCAATACTCAGCATAACCAACATCATATTCCATCAATTTCAGTCAAATCATGTTATCGACTCATAATTCAATCCATATCTCACAATTATCTTATAAGCATACTCAATAACCAAATCTTGTCCCAAAAATATTAGCCGAACCTACCTTTCTACCGAAACTTCACTCAGACAAGCTTTCAACAAGCTCAAGCGTCAAAATAATCTACGAATCAATCAGTCACTATCAAAAATAGATACTACGCATCAAGAGGTTCATTTTGATACTAATATTTGCATATTTTAGGTGAAAGGGTAAAATGGTCAAAATTAGGGCTATAATTAGAAAGTCTCAAATCTAGAAATTGATTTGAGAATCATGTTCTACTCAAAAAATAGTGTTCATGAGTGAAAATTTCATTAAAATCAAGCTTACTTTGAATGAGAAATCAATGGTTAAAGTTTGAAAAAACATAGTCCAAATACTCCCAATTTTTGGTGATTAATTTCATGAAGTCAAGGACAAAATTAAGATAAAACTCATGAAAATTATTAGTTTATTATAAGAAATACTTACCCAACCCAAAGTGTTGAAAATATTTCTTCAGAATCGCCTCAAAAAGCTTAGAAGTTCGAAAATGGGTTAAAAATAGTGTCTCTTGGGTTTTAAAATAGAAGAGTGAAATGCTCACCTTGGAGTGGACCAAGTTCGCAAATGTGGAGCCTAACCAGGCCCGACCCTCCGCAAATACAGGGCCTAAGTCATGAACATGGAGAACAGTACCTGCACCAGCAAAATCAGCCAACATAAAAAACTAGAAAGTAGTACTCGAAACTCATCCAAATTGAAAATTTCACAAATCAAGTATGTATCCATACTAGAAATAGCGATCTGGACTCAACGAAATAATCAGAATTCAATTCTGAGATATCTAGGGCATCTACCACTGCAAGTCCAATAAACTAGTTTAAATTTCAAATATCAAAACTACCCTCAACAACTCCAAAAAATGTGACAAGATGATTTTTACCATTAGATTCACCATCCAAAACTATTGGAACTGTCAAAATTTCGATCTGAGCTTTCGAACTCTGAATGTTAACCAAAGTCAAACCTTGGTTCCAAAATGACTAAAATCACAACTTTGGGCCTAAAACCTCATTTTAACTACAAATTCAATTTTGAAACGTTCTGTAGTTTAGTTTCAACATTCTGGAGCTAATGGAATCGACAGATCCCCGATTCGACCTTCAAATCACAAAATGACACAAAAACTCAATTTTTTTAACGATTTATGCTTTTAAAACGACCAAAACTTGTATTTTCAAAACTTTTAAAACTCAGGATTCCAATTCCAACCATTCAAATAGTTCAAAGTAGTCCCAATACAACTTACAAAATATTAAAACAGTAATTTTCATAGATGAAGCAAAAAATGACCAACCAGGTGTAAGACCCTACCGATGAGGAGTAGGAAAAATACAAGAAAATAAGATTTAGAATTTTTTTTGGAATCGTCAGCATCTACGATGGGGTTTTACGATCCGTAAATCATTGTACACCCCGTAAGTTTGTTCTTGGAACCTGGGGCAGACTTGGTGAAATTGGAATCTTAAAGTGATTCAATCTATGACTTATCAGACCGACTGTAAAATCTCTTACGAGCCGTAGATTGTATCATGGATTAAATCAGAGAAGGCTATCTGAAAGTCTTGAAGGCTATCAAATGAAACCCCCATCTACGGCCCATAGAATAGACCACGACCAGCAAATGGGGAAGTTCCAACCTTTCCTATTCCATTAACAGCGTCATCTAGTCTTTCCATGACTTCTCATGCAATTCCAAGCCCCTCTCTCATAAAGTCGAGTTCAAATAATTCCAATCGTCTAAGTGCTAGAACGAGTTCATATATATGTCTACTTTAAATGATCATATCTCTTGATACATAATGAATTAGATTCTTAGTGACCTACCAAATGAAATCTGTTCAAATTTACTTTCCAACGCAACTATTTTCACCTCATCAAAGTTTGAACCAAAATGTTGTAGCCATTTTAGTGAAGAACTGATAGGCTGCCATTTTATATGACCCTCCTTAAGGGTCATGGATTAACGTATAGCCCTTAAATAAGCTTTCTTGGAAACTATCCGGCCAGTTTTAAAAGGGGTATCTTTGCCCTTTCCTCACAGCCTAAGCCTAATACAACATCATTTTTGCCTCTGGTATGCACCTTATCAGCACATACAACCCTAATTCACCTCATTCCTCCTCATTCCAGAAAACACTCTAAGTCAAAAACTCTCTCAAGCTCTCTCAAGGCATTCAAGTGTGAGGGCAAGCTAGGCTTTAACGTTTTCCATATCCAATCAGATTTCCTCTGCCAAAAGCACACCAAGGTATGTGGGTTTTGATTGTGAAAACCTTCCTTCCTACAAGTGTAATGACCCCAAAAAGTGCCTGAAAATGTGCCTCAGAAGTGCCGGTATCATAATTTTCATATATCTCAAAATCCATGCGTGATATCAAAAGTATGACTTCATATTCTTATTTAGGCGGTCAAAGTGAGTGGGGAATGGGTCTAACCTTGATATAAGAGCAAACAATTAGCAATTTTGATTTTTCCAAAAATTTAAATTCCACTGAGGTTTTCGCGCCCCTGGCGTGACGTGACTAGGGTGCACAAATGATGAAATCTTGTCTTCGCGTCAGGTTTGCGATGCAGACATGTGTGTTTCTGCTCAGTTAATTTTTGTAAATACTTATACTTAGCCATTTTTCACCCTTGTATCATTCTAAACATTTCCTATTTCTCATTCAAACACTTAGCCAATATTTCATCTCCTAAATTTATGTCTCAAAACCCTCTTCGGATCTAAGGATTTCCTCTCAAGCTTCAAGTCTCCATCTCCAATCTTCGTTAAGTTCATTTCCAAAGCTAAGATATGTGGGTTTCTTTCATGGGCTCCTTTCACCCACGATGAACAAGCTTCATTTCTCCCTAAATTGCATGATTTACAGTTGATTTACGAATGGGTCTTAATTATTATGAAAATCACTACTCACTATGTTGGGGTCAACGAAATTGTGACTATTTTACTTTGTTTTGGGCAATGAATCTAAGATCTAATATGAAATTAGATGAACGGTTAAGATGTATATTGCCTGAGGGAGTTACCAAGTATTGGTGGGCTATTTTACTTCAAGTTTTCTTGAATGATTTCTTCCTTGATTTCCATGGTTTTACACTAGAACTACACACACTCTAAGTGTTTGATAAAATTCCCGGTTATGGGTTCTTGAGAAATTGAAGGTCCAATACTTGTCTTATGAACTGAATGACTTTATGATGATAAAATTATGATGAAAAGGAATGTACGTTTATGATAACGAAAGCAGTGTATAAATATATGATATTATCTCTATAGTGTTAGGGATGACCAACCCTAGCTCGTTGGGTTATAGGCCCTGGTAACATTGTTGAGGGGTTAGTTCCTCGATTGCCTAAATTGGGGGGTAGTAGGCCCAGGTAACCTTGTTAGGGGTTTGTACCTATCAACCTTGTTGGGGATTTTTACTCATCAACCTTATTAGGGGGTTTTTACTACATCAAACTTGTTGGTGGGTTTATACTCCATCAACCTCATAAAGGGGTTTGTACCTCATGTGCATATCCAAGGGGATGGTAGTCCTTGGATTGCATTAAGAATGATCAATCCTTACACTTACTTTATAATCCATATAAGCATGATTTACTTGGAGCATCCTTCATTCATGTCATATTGCCATATGTACTCATTGCATATACTTAAGCATTTTGATCGTGTTACTATCTCTTGTTGAATTGCATCCTACATACTTAGTACACTATATTATACTAACATATACTCTATACCTACATAATGTCACCATGTAGGAACCAGTGCACCGCTTGATCATCCTCCTCCTCTACGTGGCTAGTACGATTGAATCTCAAGCTTGTGGTGAGTCCTCCATTCTGGGGATGTTGATTATGATCTCTTGCTATGTAACTAAGACAACCTTTCTTTTATGTATGTTTTGATTATGAGGGTGAGCCCGATTGTTTTTGTGGCCCCGCTCTTATCTCTCTAGTATAGGTATTGTTGGACACGTTATGTGTCTATGCTATGAGTCTTTCCTTTCTAGTTTCTTGATGTTATGATATGGAAGTTTACCCTTAGCTCCAATTCCCTTGTTCATGCTTATTTCTCATTGTCATTTCGATTTCTTCCACGATCAAGGATGTGTAATGATATGCTATAAGGCTTGTTTGGGTTTCCTTTGTATTCCCCATTCGCCGGTCACATCTAGGCCCTATGTTTGGGTCGTGACAAAAGAAAACTAGGTTGTTTAATCCTCGGCGTCCAATACACCACGTTGGTTAGAGTATTATTCAAGGTTGTTTTGTGCACCACTACTATGAATAGCACGCTATGAGACGTTTTAGGAATTACTTTCCTTCTTCATGTTATAAGTTGTGCTGTAGAGTTAAAGTAACTTTCTCCCCCTAATAATTGTCCTTTGTTATACTAGATCATGTCTAACATAAGAGGAAGACGAGCCCACACACCCAAGGAGCAACCAACTAATGGAGAGCTTAGGGATACCCTCAACTTGCTTGCATAAGTTGTGGCTAATCAAGCCAATCAAGGGGCCCAAGCCCCTCATTCTTCTACACCGGCTTATCAATTAAGGGACTTCATAAGAATGAATCCCCCAGAATTCAATGGGTCCAAGGTGAGTGAGAACCCTCAAGAGTTCATTGATGAGGTTTACAAGATTTTGTCTATCATAGGTGTGAGGCTGGAGGATAAGGCGGAGTTGACTGCCTATTAACTTAAAGGGGTAGCACAAGTATGGTATAATCAATGGAAGGAGGAAAAGGGAGTCAACAATATGGTCCTATGGGAAGAGTTCAAGGCGACCTTTCTTACTCGATTTTTCCCTCTTGAGCTTAAGGAACCAAAATTGGTGGAATTTATGAATCTGAGATAAGGTTCTATTAGTGTGGGGGAGTACGCCCTCAAGTTCACTCAACTTTTAAAGTTTTCTCCTCACTTGGTTGCTGACCCAAGGTCGCGAATGAACAAGTTCATGATGTGTGTGTCTGACTATGTGAGTGAAGAATGATGGTCCGCCATGTTGATTAGTGATATGAACTTTTCACATTTGATGACCTATGCCGAACAAATCGATGAGGATAAATTGAGGAAGATAAGGGTTCATGAGGAAAAGATGGCCTATTTTGATGGTAAGTTCAAAAGAGTGGTCGATTCCATTGAGGCCAAGGGTTTTCTCATGCATTTCAAAAGTGGGTTGCAAATGATTTTTCAAGGGCCCAAGATGGTAGGGGTATGGATCCTATTGATGTGTATCCAAAGTGTAGTAAGGGTCATGGTGTCCCATGCTTGAAAGACACCGATGCTTGTTATCGTTGTGGGCAAATAGGGCATAAAGCAATAGATTGCTCTCGAAATCGCAACAAAGGTAAGGAGTTTCATCCACAAGGTACTAATGTGGTTCCTTTAGGGAGACCCAAAGCACAATCAGTTTTATGCTTCGCATGAGAGGAAAGGGGTTGACGAGGTCCACAATGTTATTACCGATATGTTGAAAATCTTTGACTTTGTGTGTATGCATTGATTGATCTGAGTGCCACTCTTTCTTTTGTTACCCCTTTTTTTGCCAAAATGTTCCATGTTGAGCCCGAATTATTGTATGAGTCACATGAGGTGTCTACTCCTATTGGAGCAATTATTGTTGCTAGAAAAGTCTATAGAAGTTGTCCTATTTGCATTTTGCATAAAATGTTGCGTTGTGATCTTGTTCTGTTGGACATGGTTGATTTTGATGTCATTCTTAGGATGAATTGGTTGTATGCATAATATGCTTCTAATTGATTGTAGAATATATAAGGTCAAATTTCGATTCCCAAGTGAACACATCCTTGAGTACTTGGGAGAGTCATGATGTGGTGGTCAAGGGCAGGTTCATCTCTTACATTAAGACCCATAAGTTGATCTTTAAGGGTTGTCTTTGCCCATTTTGTGAGGGTTAAGGATGTGGAGTCTAAAGTCCTTCCCATATAGTTGGTTCCAATTGTAAATGAGTTTCTTGATGTCTTCCCAAATGACCTTCCCGGTGTTCCTCCCAAAAGGGAAATAGATGTTGTTATAGATCTCCATCCTGATACTCATCCCAATTTTATTCCCCCTTACCGTATAGTCCCAGCGGAGGTGAAGGAATAATTGAGGGATTTTTTGGATAAGGAATTTATTAGGCCTATCCAATCACCTTGGGTGCACCAGTGTTGTTTGTGAAAAAAAAGAATGGGTCCCTTGGAATGTGTATTGACTACTGGCAACTTAATAGGGTCACCATCAAGAATAGATATCTTCTTCATTGGATTGATGATTAGTTTGACTAATTGCAAGGGGCTAGCCATTTCTCTAAGATTGATCTTTGGTCTGGGTATGATCAAGTGAAGGTGAGGGAGTCTAATATTCCCAAGGTGGCCTTCAGGACTAGATATGGGCATTATGATTTTTTGTGATGCCTTTTGGGTTAACCAATACACCGACCATCTTCACGGACCTTATGAATAGGGTATTCAAACCATATCTTGATTCATTTGTTGTGGTATTCATTGATGATATTTGATCTATTGTTGTTGTGAGAAGGAGCGTAGGGCTCATTTGAGGGTTGTGTTGCAATGATTGATGGAGGAGAGACTGTATTGTAAATATGAAAAGTGTGAAATTTTTTGAAGGAGGTTTCCTTCCTAGGGCATGTGGTGTAGGGGAATGGCATTAAGGTGGATCCTAAGAAGATCGATGTGATTAAAAATTGGCCTAGACCATTGACCTCATCGAACATTAGGAGTTTCTTGGGCTTAGTGAGGTATTATCGGAGATTAGTGAATGGGTTCTCTTATATTAGTTCCCCTATGACAAAATTGACTCACAAGAAGGCCAAGTTTACGTGGACCGATTTCTGTAATAGGAGCTTTCAAATCTTGAAAGATAAGCTTGTGTTCACTCCTATACTTTCACTACTAGATGGGCTAGAAGGATTTATTGCGTATTGTGATGTTTCTAGAGTTGGGTTGGGTTGTATTATAATGCAAAATGGTAAGGTCATAGCCTATGCTTCTAGGCAGCTCAAGATGCATGAAAAGAGCTACCCTACCCATGATCTTGAACTAGCCACCGTGGTATTTGCATTAAAGATTTGGCGTCATTACTTGTATGGGGTGCATGTTGATGTGTTCACCGATCATAAGAGCCTCCAATATTTCTTCACTCAAAAAGATCTTAAGTTACGGCAAAGGAGATTAAAGACTATGATATGGGTGTGCGTTATCATCTAGGTAAGGCTAATGTGGCGGAAGATGCTTTGAGTAGGGTGTCTAAGGGTAGCCTGGCTCATGTTGATGGTCGTGATAGCGAGGTGGCTAGGGTGGTCCATTATTTGGCTAGATTAGGAGTTAGGTTGGGGGGAAGTGGATAATGGTGGTGTTGTTGTTGACAATGGTTTTAACACTTCATTGGTTGAGGAGGTGAAATCTAAGCAAGGTCTTGATCCCTTCTTCCTAGAATTGAAGGCCTTGATTGGTGATGGAAAAGTGGAGTTTTTCTCACAAGGGGAGATGGTTCACTTCGATACCAACGTAGGTTGTGTATGCCTTGTGTTCATGGCTTGAGAGAGAGAATTCTTGATGAGGCTCACATTTATTCCTATTCTATTCACCCTAGTTATACTAAAATGCATAGAGATTTGAGAGAGGTGTATTGGTGGGGAGATATGAATAAAGATATTGCAAAATTTGTGTTTGGTTGTCATAGTTGTAAACAAGTCAAAGTCGAACATAAAAGGCTGAGTGGCCTAACCAAAGACATATAGGTTCCTACTTGGAAGTGGGAACAGATTAATATGGACTTTGTAGTTGGATTTCCCAAGACTAGGAAGGGTTTTGATTCCATTTGGGTTGTAGTTGATAGAATGACGAAATTAGCTACCTTTCTACCGGTTAAGACCATATCTGGGGTTGAGGAGTATGCTAGGTTGTACATCCATGACTTGGTTGTCACGACCCAAACCTAGGTCCTAGGCATGACACAGTGTAAGGGGTACCTGAAGGGACTCCAACCAAGCCTCTTAGAACATCATTACACATGTTTGCTCATGGAAGCAATAAATCAAGAATCGAGAGATAATAAAGTAGGACAACTGGACTAAGGGAAAGCACTTTCATACCATAGACATCAAGAACAATAGAGTCAAGTCTCTTAGCATAGATACACAACTTGTCCAACAAAAACCTCTAATACATAGATAAGAGCAGGGGCCAAGACAAAGTAACTGGGCTCACCTTGATAGTCAAAATAGACAATAAAGAAGAATGGATTGATACATAATAACAGCAACATTGACTGAAGTCCCCGAAGTGGAGCACTCACCGACTAGCTTGAGTAGTATCGAACTAGCCATGTGCAGGAGGAGGATAATCAAGTTGGGCACCAGTTCCTACATGTTGACATCATGTAGGCATAGAGTATGTGATAGTACGTTGGAATGTACTAAGTATGTAGGATGCGATGCAACAAGAATTAGGCATCATAATCAAAATGCATAACAATAGGCAATAGGCATAATATAACAATATGGCATGTTCGATCAATGCATAAGTAAAACATGCTTAAGCAACTCATGCTCTTATAGGATATCATATGTTTAGAAGAGACCAAGCTAGATTTCCAAAGTACAAACCCCTTGATAAGTTAGTGATGATAGCACCCATCACCCTAATGTGTAACGTACAAACCCCTTATCAAATTTAGTGATGATAGCACTCATCACCTTGGTATGTACAACCTTGCATACTCTTCATCCCCATATGTGGTATTAACCTGTAGAAAGTGAGCCAATTTAATCATCCTATCAACCACCATCCATATAGAATCAAAAACTTTTCTAGTCTTGGGCAACCCAATCACAAAATCAATATTAATCACCTCCCACTTCCAAGTGGGAATCCCTATGTCTTGGGTTAGGCCACCCGATCTTTAGTGTTAGTCATTGACTTGTTGACAACTATGGCAACCGAAAAAGAATTTAGCAATGTCCCTTTTCATGCCTCCCCACTAATACACATCTCTCAAGTCTCTATACATTTTGGTAGAACCAGGGTGGATAGAACAAGAAGAATTGTGGGCCTCATCAAGGATCGTCGCCCTCAAACCATCAACACAAGGCATACACAACTACCTTGATACCTAAGGGCCGTATCTCACCCTTGGGGAAAAAACCTCTATTTTGCCCTCTTTCACCAAGGCCTTCAATTCAAGTAAGGAGGAGTCAAGATCTTGTTTTTCTATTACCTCATCAACCAATGAAGATTTAGACCCATCGGCAACAACAATACCATCATCATGAACCTCTTCCAATCTAACCCCTAATGTAGCCAATTGGTTCACCTCCCTAACCATCTCCTTATCACAACCATCAATAAGTGCTAGGCTACCCATAGATACCCTATTCAACGCATCCGCTACCACATTTGCCTTACCTGGATGATAGTGCACAGTCATATCATAGTCCTTTAGAAGTTCTAGCGACCTTCTTTGCCTGATGTGAGAAACAATAGAAAGAAACCTATTCATGACCTCTGGTAATAGCCTGCTAAGCCCAAGAAGCTCCTAATATGCAATGGATTCAAAGGTGTAGGCCAATATCTAATCATCTTCATTTTACTAGGGTCCACGCTAATACCATCACCCGGCATCACAAGACCTAGAATGGCAACCTCTTGCAACCAAACTCACATTCCTCCTACTTAGCATACAACATCCTCCCATAAACCTTGTAGTACTACCCTCAAATGACTCACATGCAACCCCCTCTCTTCCGGAGGTAAAACAACCTATTATTACCTAAGCCATCATAAACATAATAAGGTAGGGTCTAATATTTATGAGACTTATAGACATAATCAGTGCACTAGCGAAACCAAAAGATACTACCCTAAATCTACAATATCGGAAAGGACATTCAAGAGTTCATCTACCACCCAAAATAGTTCGAATGGAAATAACTTAGGTTCAACATCCCTAACCTCCATAAGACAATGAATACAACCACTTAGAGATCAAGCATACCATAGTACAAGAAATGGACCTACCTCTTTGCAACCACTTTACACGCCCCCAATTAAAAACGGATTTAATAGGGAATCGAAATTTAACTCTACGGGACCTAGATTAAATGGGGACACAACACCAATGTAGTTCCATCCCAATCATAGAATCAAAATCCACCACACTAAACCTAATAAGTCATAAGGCATGACCTAATGAAATATAAACATGGAACAACACCTATGAACCTTCAAACAACAATAGGCCCACCAATGAGATAGACACCAAAGAGTGTTCGGAACATACATAAAACCCACTAGCAACCAAAAGAATGATGAAAGAGATAGTGGCACCCAGGACCATCAATGTAAACACATCAAAGCCAAAGGAAATTTCAACATACAGGTAGTAACATTGGGCACCTCATCCTCTCCTTGAGCCTCTTGATCAACATCACAACCCTTACCCTAGTCTTAAGCATAAGGGCAATTCAGAATTTTGTGGCCCGTCTCACCATACCCAATGTATGCATCTGTGTTCCTCAAACATATACCACTACGTTTCCTTGCACCATGTGGGCATCTAGCATAAATCACCCCATCATCGCCTCTTTTACTCTTATTGCATTTACTAGGGTATTCTTTTACCTTATGACCCAACTCTCCACAACTATAACAAGAGTTGATGCCTCTCAAGCATGGGCCATCATAACACCTACCACATTTTGGGCACCTAGTATAAGACACCACGCCACCTCTACCTTTGGGACTTTGGAACTTTCCTTCAATACAGGCCCTTTTGGCCTCACTACCTCTCCTTTTACCATTTGAATTCTCGGGAACATTCACTTGTTGTTCGAGGTGAGTTTCCCATTTTTCCGCCGCCTTAGCCACTTCCCATAAAGCATTGTGAATCTCAGTATTAATTACATCACCTTCCTGAGTAGCTTGAGATATATCCTGAAATATAACGGTTAGGGATTAGTTATAAAGCCTAGGGGACTTAACTCCATCGCATGACATAGATCATGAAGAAGTGAAACATTTTCTAGAACGCCTCATAGCCTCTCATTCATAGTTGTAGCGGCTTCATAACCATGAATAGGACTCTAATCTACGCGGTTTGTTGGACTCCGAGGATCTAACAACCTAGTGCTCTGATATAAAGTTTGTCATGACCCAAGCCTAGGGCCAAGACGTGACATGATGCAAGGGGAACCCAAAGGGACCCTAAGCAAGATATTATCACATTATTACACATTGTTAGTTGCATAATCATTAAAACAACAAATAGAAGTATAAATAAGGATAATCGGGGCTAAGGGACATCATTCATATCATAACAACAAGAGTCCAAAGAGAGTCAAAGCTCATAGCATAATACATATCGTGTCCAACAACACCTCTAAACCTTAGATACTTAGCGGGGGCCAAGGCAAGCAACTAGGCTTACCCTTATAATAATGGAATTAGGTAATCCAAACATATAAGACATAATCTAAACATCAGCTTGAGAGAAGATAGATATTGTCTCCGGACTTGAGGACTCACCATAAGCTAACTTGAACAATCCATCTAGCCACGAGGATAATCAATAGGAGCTCCGGTTCCTACATGGTGATATCATGTAGGGATAGAGTATGCGTTAGTATATTTAAAGGTATCAAGCATGTTGGATGCAATGCAACAAGAGATAGCCATCATAGGCAAAATGCATAATCATAAGCAATTAATATCATACTAACAATATGACATGTACGAATGATTCTTGAAGTAAAACCATGCTTATAAAGAAGATAATACGAGCGTAAGGAGTGACCATTATAGTGCAATCCAAGGCTTACTACCTCCTGGGCCTACAACCTCCCGGATGAGGCTTGGTCATCCCCAATACTATTGAGAAAATATCATATATACACATTCCTCTCATCCTCATATAGTCATCATATATAAACCTTCCTTTCATCATTATAAAAACATTCAACTCATAAGACAGGCATTGGACCTTCAATTCATCAAGAAATCATGACAAAAAATTTTATCAAACACTTGACAGATGTGTAATGATAGTATAAAATCATGCAATTCAAAAACGTTATATTGCTAGAAAATTCATTGTAAAACCATCAGTAGACATTTGGTAAGACCTTGAAGAAACATACATCAAAACCCTTCATCAAATGTTACAATAGATCTTAGATTCATAGCCCAAAACATAGTCAAAAGGTCACAATTTCATAAATACCGACATAGTGTGCAGTGAATTTCATAATAAATAATACCCATAAGTAAATCAACTTTAAGTCATGCAATTATTGAGAAAAGAAAGATTAGGCATCATGGGTGAAAGAAACCCATGAAAGAAACTCACATACCTTAGCTCTTGGAGAATCCTTAAAGAAGATTGGAGACGAAGACTTGAAGCTTGAATGAGAACCTTAGAATTCAGATGAGTTTTTGAGATTTGAAATTTGGAGATGAAATATTGTCTAAGTGTTTGACAGAGTATTTGGGAATGTCTTGGATGATTTGAGGGTGAAATGAGGCTAAGTATAGGTATTTTTACGTGTGGGAAGGCTTAGGCCCAAGATCCAAATGCGTTGGACTGGATAAAAAAATTGGGCAGCAAATTATACTGAGATGCGTCACACCACTGACGCGTCTAGACACTATTTTTCGACAAACATGGAAAACCAAATTGTGAATCATTCACTCTAAAATTGGGTTTAGACCTATTTTGCACTTAATTTGACCCTCTGAACAAGAATATGAAGTTAGATTTTTGTAATAATGCACGAATTTTGAGACATAAGGAAATTATGATTCTAGTCATTTTCGAGGAACATTTTTGGGCACATTTTGGGGTCGTTTCATGATTTCTCACTATGTGTCTTCAAATATGATCTCTAAATAATGAGGCTTTTACTACAATGATGGTGGATTGAATTGAATGACATTAAAATGAATTGATCTTACTCCTCTCATGTTGTATACTATTGAATTGTATGATTTTAAACTTATGTGTATACTACCCACCACTTTTTGACTAAAGTATTTGACTATATCCTATGTTTGATGAAAGTCTTATTGTAAGACATGTGAATTATAAATATTGTATATGTTGAGGGCTATTATGTGCGCTCGTGACAATGTTTTCAATGTTATAAATAATGTAAAGCCCTTTTATTTTAATATTATGATGTAATGGTTTGATAAGCTACTCTTATTATACTACCAGGAATTATGAAGCTTTGTATCATATGGCTATTTATATATATTTAGTTTTACTGGATATTGCTAACCAAGCAATGAGAGGGCCTTGGTTGGTAGCCATTATCCCTTAACTAAGTGCCACCACAGGATATTTTGCAACTCCTACCAAAAAGATTATGTAGTAAGGTAAGAACATCTCTTAACTCCTACCGAATAGATTGTACTATAAGGTAAGGACATCTCTTAACTCCTACCTAAAAGATTGTATCATAAGGTAAGGACATCTCTTAAACTCCTACCGAAAAGATTGTATCGTGAGGTAAGGACATCTCTTTAACTCCTACCAAAAATATTGTATCATAATGTAAGAACATCTCTTAAATACTACTGAAAAGATTGTATCATAAGGTAAGGACATCTTATATTACCTATCAAAAAATCCATATAGTAAGGTAGGAATATTTGTAATACTCTCCAAAAAGGTTATATCATAATGCAAAGTAGACCACTCATTTATTCGGTGTAGAATGAATACATATATTCCAAGTAGTAGATCGCTTGTTTTTATTTGTCGGTTATGTTCCTTTCCCATTTATGTATGATATGTTTTGTGATTTGGCAATCTCATGCATGTTTTGACTAAGGCATTGAGCATTTATTTCATATTCAGCTTATATCCATTGATAATGATTATGTATATTGCTGAATTATGTCTTATACTCCTTGATGCAATTTCACCATACATACTTAGTACATTCAAATCTACTAATGCATACTTTTTGCCTATATGATCTAACGATGTAGGAACCGAATCTCCTTTCTATCCTCCTCCATGCAGTTAATCTGTTTGGGTAAAACATTTCTATTAGTGAGTCCTCCACTTTCGGGACGACAACCATTCACTCTTATGCTACTACTTAGACTTATCTGTTTTTGGATACTATCTTTGAGGGTAAGCCTAGGAGATGTCTTGGCCCCCATTCTATTTGTATTTAGAAGTGTTGTTGGATATGTGAGTTGTATATTATGAGCTCAGCTCTTTTTATATCTATGTATTGTTGGAGTTTTCCCTTAGTCCCTTGTCCCCTTTTTTGGTGAATGCTTGTTATGTTGACAAGATGGAAGTCCCAAGTCCCTAAATACACCATAGCGTGAGTCATACTTACCCGATCCTTAGAATTATTAGCTATGTTATTCAAGTTATCCTCTTCCATACAATATCCCCATAACATGAGACCAAAGCCCCATTTCCCTTAGAAGTTATGTGCTACATGTTTGTTGCACTTTTATGCTTTTGCAAAACCAAGGATGTGTTATGCATGCTGAAGAAGCTTGTTTGGGATCCCTTTGGGTTCCCATTCGTCATGTTACATCTAGGCCCTTAGCTTAGGTGTGACACCAGCTTATTACCGTTTAAGTCTTAAACTACGTCATGTTGGCTCTCTTAGCCTAACTGACCTATCCCTTATAAGTTCTATTCCTAATTCACTCAGAGTCATTCACTCTCAAAGTTCTCCCAAAAGCTCTCAATATTTCTCTCTCTAAGTCAATGATTTTGTTGAAGCTAGGGCTTAAAGGTTTGACCAAGTTTCACCAAAATTTTCTCTCAAATTCTAGGGATCCTCACTTAAGGTATTTAAGGATTTATTCATGGATTAGTTTCATCCATGAAGTCCACTCCTAAATCCTATTTTACTAAAATTTCATGATGATTTTCAATAGGATTCTATATTATGATTCCCAATACATGAATTATGAATATTCCATGATATTAAACCTATCTATACATGAATTATAATGAATTACATAATGTATATGATTTTCAAGAAAAAATATGTGACTTCAAGTATGCATGATTAGTGCTTGATGATTTACTATGAGTTCCTTTACTAATGACCCAAATTGTTTTTAATTGCACATTTTCTCTATGAATTCTATCTAATTCCATATTTTTGACTCAATTATCCATGAACCCACACTTAGCCCTAGTCTCTTATGATAAAGGTATGAATTTTCATGATTATGATCTTAAGTATGTAAAATCATGTTTTATGATACTGATAAAGCTATGATAAAGAGGAACGTGAAAACCCCTAATGTTTATAGAGATTTTATTGTGGGAATATCTACCTAAACTATGATGGAAAGAAATGTAGATGGACTATACTGATGACATGATATTTTTATGAACGAGCATAATGACAATTCTTTGAATTATGTTTAAAGCTATGTGTACACATTACTTACGTATTCCATGGTTTAAGACTTAGCAACCAAGAGGGTCTTATTAAATTTCATAGTCCCATAACTATGTGCCACCATAGAAATAATATTTATTTTTATGACTTAATGGTGTGCTAATGTATCTAGTTAGCTTTAATGCTATACACTCTCCATGCCAGGATGGAGCCTAAAGGGTGGGGTCAAATGATGATTCTCACCATGCTAGCATAGAGCCTATAGGGTGAGGATCGAGTCTACATTGGCAAAACAGACTCTTTTTTGCTTGATGTAGAGTCAACATCAAGATTTCATGTAATAGTCTGCATGGTCTTAGATGTCAATTATAGTCTTATTCTCACATATGTATGATAAGGTTATAAAAGGATTTTAGGATACTTCTCATGATTTTTAAGCTTGCATGCTCATGAACATTATGTGCTTATCCTATTGCTTATGATTATGCATATTGATATTATCATGATGACCTTTGATTCACGGCATATATACATACATAGTATATTTTATGTACTAATGCATACTTGTTTGTGTACATGATATAACCATGTAGGGATGAAACTCAAGTCAACTATTCCATTTCATGTCTAGATCCGGATTCCAAGCTTGAAGATATGTTTGTGAGTTCCCATGCTTTAGGAACATGCCTATTCGTGATGTTCAGTTTATGTTGAGACTTTGTCATTTTTTATTTTGATGTATATTAGAGGATGAGCTAGTAACATATGTTCTAGACCCCACCAAGATCTATGATATAAAGACATATTTAAGAATATTTACAGATTGATGTACTTTCCAATAAGGAAAACTATGACATTCTTTCGTTTGTGCACTTCCATTAGCTTAATCTCTTGTGTATACCTATTTTACCTTATGAATACTTATGATATGATCATAAGGACTGGATGGGATAGCTTTAGGTGTCATATTCACCATGTCACAGCTAGGTCCTATGTCCAGGTTCTGACAAGCATCATGTAGGAATCATAATCTATGCATTGGGAATCACAACATAAAAGCGCATAAGAAATCATCATGAAACATTGAAAAAAGAAGGTTTTGGATTAGGCTTCATGGGTTAAACTACTCCATGAATCAAAACCTACAAACCTCAAGTAAGATCCTTAAAAAGTGGAGTTGAAATAACCTGAAATCCATAGCAAAGTTTGGAACCCTAGCTGCAATGGAGTCCTTATTCCAGAGAGAGAAATATTTGAGAGCCTTTGAGAGAATTATTGATCTGCTATCAAATTACAACACATTTTGCCTTAAATAAAGGATTTTGTGAGTTCTTAAAGTGACTTTTTAGTGTTTTGATGTGCTTTTGTTTTAATCTTGTAGAAAAGTTAGGTTGATATGATTTTGAAGAAAAGTTGCAGATTTTGCTGAAGCATAGGCTATATGAGCCCTCCTACAAGTCATAGCTCATGCTACGAGTCGTAGGTTGTGTCGTTGCAGGAATCAGAGATCAAAAATCAAAAATCTATCAAGTGAAGGTCACTCCTACAAGTACATCCTATGAGTCATAAGACACACTACGACTCATATAGGTTGACTCATAGAAAGAATAAGAGAGCTAAAATGTTGGACCAAAAATCGAAGAACAAGACTACGAGACCAACGTACGAGTCGTAGCTTAAGTAACAACTCATACCTATAGGTCATACCAGTTCAGTCCAAGATGCCAAGAACTTGATTTGAGACCCCTACTATGACTCGTAGGCCAACCTACGAGTCGTAACTATGAAATTTATCAGATGTTAGTTATCTTTTCTACTTGATTTCTAGGGTTATTTTATAAATACTATAAATAGTTTAAGTTAGGTTTTTTTTTTGGATAATTCGAACAGTATACATTACTCTAATATATTTTTGAAGTTTTTGTCAGGTTTTAGGGTAGATTAGTGTCTTCTTCGGAAAAATGCATTTTGGGAATTGCAAATCTTGCCTTGTGCTCATTGTTGATAAATCAAGCTTGTGGGTTTGCAACTTGTTAATGCCTATCTCCTCCATTGTTATTGGTGAAACTCTCAACTATGTTTGTTATTTGCATTTTTATGTGTTTTATCTTAGCCATGAGTAGCCAAGCACCCAGAACATGGGGTTGTTGGAACCATGGGTAGTTACTTGAGATGACCTAGTTTTTGTGCATATTTATGATTGGAGTTTTGCATATGTTAGCTATTTTCCTTCATGATTAATATTGTTTGGTGGTGGCCAACACCAAACCCTTCCTACTATTACGATCCCAACCAAGGTAGTGATGAATAAGAAAAGGAAAGCAGATGACAGGATTTGGTTGATGTGTTCCCGTCTAATCGAACAAACCTAACCAAGAGGAGGTTCACTCGGACAATAGGTAATAGTTAGTTGGCACGCCATGTTAGCCGACCAAGCGCAATGGTGAAATTCGACCTTCACTTTCATAAGAGGGATGGAAGAATGTAAGTTACCGTCCTGCATGCCATTTACTAATCATAGTTATGTTACCTAGGGTAATCGAGTCAACAAACCATGGGGAACACAAATTCCCAAGTTGTTCCCAAAATTGAGTATTTTCCCGAATTTTAATCAGTGTTCATTTTTAGTTGTTCTTTGAATCACAACAAACCCCTCCATCTAGAGATTGTAGTTATAGATACTAGGAATGATTAGTAGCGAAATCCTATAGTCAATCCCTGTATTCCCTGTGGATTCGACCCTAACCTCGGTTAGGATAATTACTGATAGTGACAACATTCTTATTGGAGCACGACCATCAATCAATTATAAGGATGAATGAATTAGAATGAGTTAGAAATAGGATTTATAGGTGTTAGGTCGGTTAAGTTAGTTAGGAGGGACAAAACGACGTAGTTTGGGGCTTAAATAAATTAGAAATGCCAAAAATGTCCTTTATTAAATTTTGCTAGAGCCATCCACCAGACCTCGTCAACAGGCCATATATGAACCCATGTCTAGTGCCTTGGCTCATAGAACATATTCCAAAGAAAAGTAGAGGCACTAGCATTTGCACTTTCCAAACTATAGACATGCAGGATGGCCCGTCGTTCCATTCACGGGCCGTAATTCCTTTCATAAAAACATTCTAGACTTAGAAAAATTAAGCTCTTCAGGGGATCCTTTCCACGACACCTCAGACGTGCCGTAGTTCTATCTATGGTTCATCCTGTTAATAGTTGAACCACTTCATGAAATTCCATGATTTTCCAACTTCACTAGACTCAATCTATGAAACATTCCTACAACCCCTGGACCTATCCAAGAGCTACAGAGTGGATCGTATGACCAAGTCAATTCAAATTATCCTTAACATTGATTTTCCAAGCCCATCAACATGAAAGGTATTACACATATCATCTTTAGGAGACCATTCCTAGCTATTGGATGAGCTCTCATGGACATGAAATTTGGTCAACTCAAGTTTAGATCAGATGATGAATAGGTTATCTTCAATGTCTATCAATCTGTGAAGCAACGTAATAATTGAAGAGTTATCTCTATTATCATTAGTATTGATGAACTGCAAGCAGAAGTTCCTATTGAAGAAAGTTTGGGTGTTGAAGCATTAGCAGCAGTGATGATGAATTTTTATAGCGAGATATTCTAAAGTATGATGAGATTGTAAATGCATTTTGAGGAAAAGGTTACTATCAGCATCAATTCAACCTAGAGTTTGATTTGAACAATGAAATGACTCCACCTGCAAAACAACCCATTTTGAAGCCATCAATCGTGGGTTTTAAGGTTGTTCCAGCCTACTTGCAATATGTATTTCGTGGGCTTAATAATGCTCTACTAGTGATTATTACGACATACCTTGATGATGGACAGGTAGAGGTATTCATATCATTCCTAGAGTGACATGAGTTCAACTGTGGGGCATGCAAACCATAAGGAAAAAACATAATCTATACTAGTACTAGATAGAGCTGAAATATTAGCCTCCACGAATAATGTGATGGCTCACCTCAGCAATAGATTCCACGAAAACGAAATTGTCAACCACAATTCTCATCCTTTGTAACAGTATCTGCATTGGCATGCAAGTAAGGAGTGAGCTATATATAAATATAACCCAGTAAGATCCCCGACTCGCTACTTTTATACCCCTGGAACATCAGTTATAAAATACATCTACACCATAAATATTCATAGACAATATACACAAGAATATGCTTCATAATAAGCTCAATAAGAAATCAAACAAATGTTCAAAAGGGTAACTATATGTCTCAACTCAATCCATACTCAAACCTTGTCATAAACGACAACGAATAAGATCAACCCAGCATGTATAATGCTCTAAATGTATACTATGACAATGTTTACAAAGCCCTTAACGTATTATGGAAGCATTGGTATGCCCCAACATATTATGGTATCTATGTATGCCACTAGTAACTACATCACAGTAATGAAGAAGGATATCTAGTATCACATCACGTATAACTCATGAAAATATTTGATATTCTTTTAAAAATAGCATATCTAGGGCTGATAAAAACATCAACTCTGTCAACCACATGCTTGTCCCAACACATAAACCAGAGAGAGAAAAATATATAATTTTTTTCAAAGCTTATTTGAAAAGCAAGAACTAAAGCTTAAAGTGTCACTTACCTTATTAATTACAAGTTCTACAACCTTGCACGCGTATAACACCCACCAAAATAACCCTTACTTTCCTAAATCTATGAAAAAATATTGATTATCGATATCAATTATGTTGGCCAAATTCAAGTCTCGATATCCCTAGTCTTTTTGTTTAAGGTTAAACCCTAATATCAATACCTTGGACTATAAATTAAAAATAAAGGTATTCTTGATCTTATTGTTACAACTTAATTGGTGAAAATTCTGGTAAATTTATTTTCAACTAACAAGAGCACACAACAAGAAGAAAATACCTGCATTTTATCACCCAAAATAGTGGTTGAAAGACCGAGTTAATTCCGTATGAATATCTCTGAGTTCTCCTAAAACAAGGAAGCAAATCTACACAGATTTTTGTTCTGCTGAAGCACAACAGAACCGAGAAAAATAGGGTCTTCTATCATGCACAAAAAAGTCTTTTATCATTTTTCCTCTTTTTTCCCTATTTTTGGTTTCTGCTGCTGATAGATTAAAATAAAAGGGTTGGGCAACTCTTCATTTTTTTTCCATAAGAATTATTAATAGTTAAAATTACCAATTAACTCTTCATTAAATATATAAGGACTATAACATTCTCCTCAATTTAAAATAATATTTCCCCTCAAATGAGCATAAAATCATACCTGAAGTGTCAAATAAGTGAGGATATCTCTCTCACACCTCCGCCTTGGACTCCCAAGTTACCTTTTTGGTTGGATGGTTGCGCCAAACACTTTCACCGAAACCATCTTCTTCGAGCTCCGTTACCTCACTTGCCTATCAAGAATAGATATCAGACCTTCTCATGTGATAAATTCTCATCAAGCTCCACATCTTCTAGACTAATTTTATGGTTATCATCACGAACATACCGTCGAAGAATGGACATGTGAAATACAGGATGTATAGAGTACAATTTCGGAGTAAAGCAAGTCGGTATGCCACCAATCCAATCTGATCTAAAATCTCATAAAGACCAATATATCTAGGACATAGCTTACCTTTCCAACAACATCTCATAACTCCATTCATAGGAGAAACTTTCAAAAAGACATTTTCGCCTTTCGTGAACTCCATATGATGGACTTTCTTATCTGCATAGGATTTCTGTCTACTTTGTGTTGTCCGAAGCTATTCTTGTGTCATTGCAACTTTCTCTAAGGCCTTCTTAACAAAATTTGGACCTAGTAATAGTTTTTATCCAAGTTCAAACCATCTAATTGGTGATCAACACGTTCAACCATATAGAGCCTCAAATGGTGCCATTTGTATACTCGAGTGGTAGCTATTATTATAAGCACACTTCTCTAATGGTACGTGGTCGTCCCAATGTCCACCGAAATCAATCATGCATGCTCTAAGCATGTCCTCTAAGATCTGAATAAACCACTCAGACTGTCCATCAATTTAGGGATGAAAAGTTGTACTCAACCCAACTTGTACTCCCAATGACCTCTGAAAAGACTTCCAAAACTCAGCAGTGAATGGTGCACCTCGATTTGATATTATTGAAATAGGCACTCCATGAAGGCAAAATATCTTTTGGAGGTAAATTTCTGCAAAATGCTTTGCAGTATAAGAAACCTAAATTGATATGAAATGGGCAATTTTTTTATGAGTCCCTCCATAATCACCCAAACTGAGTCGTGCTTCATAAAAGTATTCGGCAGCTCGATAATAAAGTCTATAGTACTCCTTTCCCACTTCTACTCTGGGATAATCAAGTTTTGCATTACTCCACTGGTTTTTTGATGATCATATTTGACCTGTTGGCAATTCAAACAACTAGTCACATGCTTCAAAATATTAGACTTCATACCTTTCCACAATTACAAACCACACAGGTCTTGATACATCTTTGAAGAACCTGGATGGATGGAGTATCGTGAGTTGTAAGCCTCTTCAAGTATTAGTCTTACCTTACCTACCATGGGTATACACAATATACCAAGTCGACACAAAATGCCCTCGCCATCAATTGAGAACGACTTCAAGTCTCCATTCTACACTCAATCTCATAATTTAGAAAGTTAAGGATCGTCATATTTATAAACCTTGGCTTATCTAATTAAGGGTGATTGCACTACCATACAAGCAAGAAATCTGTCAGGAAATGTATGATCTATTCGAACTCCTTGATTGGCTAAAGACTTAATATCCCTAGCCATAGGTTGGTTTTTAACATCAATCCAAGCTAAGCTGCACATACACTTTCTACTCAAAGCATCTGCCACAACATTTGCCTTTACTGAATGATACAAGATGCTAAGATCATAATCATTAAGTAGCTCTAACCATCATTGTTGCCTCAAATTCAAATTCCTTTGCTTGAATATGCATTGCAAACTCTTGCAATCAGTATAGACTTTACATGGATCGCCATAAAGATAGTAACGCTAGATTTTGAGTGTAAATATAATGGTGGTCAACTCTAATTCATGTGTCGAATAGTTCTTCTCATGAATCTTTACTGTTGAGAAACATATACCACCACTTTACTATTTGGCATCAAGACACCACCCAATTTGACTCTAGACGCATCACAATAAATGGTAAAACTGCCCTCTATTGTGGGTAAGGTCAAAATAGGAGTTGTAGTCAATATAGTCTTTAATTTCTGGAAACTCTCTCCACGTTTATCTAACCACTGAAAAAGTCACACCTTTTTGAGTTAAACGTGTCAATGGAGTGGCTATCTTTGAAAAAACCCTCCACAAAGCATCTGTAATATCAAGCTAGCCCCAAGAAACTGTGTATCTCTATAGGAGTACCAGGTTGTGAATAATCTCAAATACCTTCTACCTTTCTTGGATCGACTTGAATCCCATCACCTGACACCACGTGTCCTAAAATGGAAATTGTCCCCAACTAAAACTCATATTTTTAGAACTTAGAATAAAACTTTTGTTCTCTAAGTGTCTGCAATACAATTCTCAAATGATGTTCATACTCTACCTTATCTAGAGAGAAGACAAAAATATCATCAATGAATACAATCACAAACTGGTCTAACTATGTCTTGAATATGCTGTTGATGAGGTCTATAAATGTTGCAGGTGCATTAGTCAATCCAAAAGACATCACCAAAAATTCAAAATGGCCATACTTGGTTCAAAAGGCTATTTTTGACATATCTTCAATCTTTATTCTCAGCTGATGATAACCTGATCTTAAATCAATTTTGGAAAAGTGAGTAGCACCCTGCAACTGATTTAATAGATAATCAGTACGAGGCAACAAAAATTTATTCTTGATTATTGCCTTATTCAACTACCAGTAATCGATGCACCTTCTCGTCATGCCATCTTTCATTTTCACAAATAATAATGGGCACCCCACGGTGATGTGTTAGGCCTGGTGAACTCCTTATAAAATTGCTTTTGGAGTTGGATCTTCAATTCTCTCAACAAAACTGGAGCCATACGAAATGGAGAAACAGAGATAGGTTGAGTGCTTGGCAATAAATAAATTTTGAACTTAATTTCTCTCATTGTAGGTAGCCCAGGTAAGTATTTATGAAACACATCAACAAATTCTTGCACAACTGGAACAATATCGATAGTAACATCTTCCACTTAATATCATGGGTAGTAGCAATAAAGTTAAATCACCCATGATTAATCACTCGACGTGCCTTTACATAAGATATTATCTTTTCTTGTGTCAGGAGTCATACATTTCCATCTAAATGTGGTTCTCCAGTGAAATTAAAACATACTAGCTTAGTATAACAATCAACCAAAGCATAACATGGTGCTAACCAATGTATGCCCATAATTACATCAAAGTCAAATAGCGGCAAGTCTAATAAAGCTACTATTGTGTCCTTTCCCTGCACAGATTCAACACAATCTCTATACACTTTATCCATTGATAAATTCTACCCAACTGGAGTCATAACCATATATGCCACATTAAGAGTCCAAACTCGTCATTCTAAAGACGTAGGAGAAGATGGGAGCTACATATGAATACATAGAACCAGGATCAATAAGAGCATATGCCTCATGAGAATTGATAGTAATAATACATGTGACTACAACATTAGATCTCTCGACATCCTAACTAGCCATAGAAAATAATATTGGTAGTCCACCTACTCCCTACGCACCCTGTGCACCTTGTTGACCATGTCTACGAACACCTTGTGAAGCAAGCCTAGGTGGCTGCATCTGAGCCTGAGTATCTGCCACATTTCTCGACACCTGAGTAGTTGCTTGACTCGTATCCGAATCTCCCTTGGTACAAAATTTAGCAATATGACCTTTTTTACCACAAGTAAAACAAGGAACACCAGTTCCAAAGCAGCGACCACTGTGATATCTAACAAAATTAGAACATCGTGGATGTTGTCCATGAAACAACCCCAAAATGTGCCCAAGAATGTTCCTCAGAAGTGCCCATAATCGTAATTTCCATATATCTCAAAATTCATACGTGATATGAAAAATCCAACTTCATATTCATGATCTGGGGGAAACATTGAGTGGGAAATAGGTCTAGCCCCAATTATGGAGCAATCATATCAAAATTTAAATTTCCAAAAATTTGCGAATTCCAAAGACAATCCGCGCCCCTGGCTAGAAGCTGCAAGGGAGCGGACTAGTGTTAGTTTTGCTTAAGTTTTCTATTTCGGCCCAAGGCCTTTGGGTCTTTGGTCTAAGCCTCCCTATCCGTAAAGACACCTATACTTAGTCATTTTCAACCCCATATCATTCAGAACATTCACAAAAACATTCTCAAACACTTAGACAAATATTTCATTGAAAATCCAAGGTCCTAAACTCATTCCAGATCTTATGAAATTCACTCAAGCTTCAAGCTCTCAATCAAATCTTCATCAAGGAATTCTCCAAAGTTGAGGTATGTGGGTTTCAACCATTAGGTGTTTTTACCTATAGTGCTCAACCTTCCTTTTTACATAAACTGTATGTTTCTAAGTTGATTTACTTATGGGTCTTACTTATTATGAATTTGACTATGAACTATGTTAGGATTTCATAAAAGTGTGACTATTTAAGCATGTTTTGAGCTATAAATCTATGATTTATTTTGAGATTTGATCATGGATTTCAATATATATTGAATGAGGGTATTATCAAGTGTTGGTGGATTTATTTACTTCAAGTTTTCTTGAATAATTTCACTCTTGACTTCCTTGGTTTAATACTAACATTACACACCCGTCAAGTATTTGATAAAATATCCTGTTGAGGTATCTTGAGCTGTTGAAAGCCTAATGCATGGATATGAGTTAAATGACTTTATGATGATAGAAGGAATGTGTATGTGAGTTGTTATCATGAAAGTTATTGATAGTGATTCAAGTTGACCATACAAATGATGAGAGGCATGTATTTCATCCACCTTATCGGGTGGTAGCAATCTAGTACTACCAAAGAAGAGGGGTATGTACCTCATCCACCTTGTCGGCTGGTGGTAATCTCGCACTACCAAAGATAAGGGTATGTAACTCATCCATCTTGTCAGGTGGTGGCAATCCCGTACTACCAAAGATGAGGGGTATGTACCTCATCCACCTTCCAAGAGGGTGGAATGCCTTGGATTCCATGTGCTAAGTTGCTTGATCTATGATGATGGTCTCTTACTATACATGTAATATATTTTATATAAGCATGTTTACTTCAAGTATCATTCATTCATGCCATATTGCTATGTGCTCATCCATTGCCTAATTATGCATTTTTATTATGTTACCTATCCCTTATTGCATTGTATCCGACAAACTTAGTACATTCAAATGTATTAATGCATACTCTATGCCTACATGATGTTACCATGTAGGAACCATAGCTCTACTTGATCACCTTCCTCCATGTGGCTAGTACTATCTCTTTAAGCAAGTTTGGTGAGTCCTCAACTCTGAGGATGATATCTTTTGTTCTTATGTATGCAAAGACTCTCTTTATCTTATTGTATGCTTTTGACTATGAGGGTGAGCCCAGAAAATAGTCTTGGCCCCCACCCAATTCTAAGTTTAGAGTTATCTTTGAACAAATTATGTAATGATTTTATGAGCTTTGACTATCTTGACTCTAGTATGTTTTAATCTAAGAAAGACTCCCTTATCCCCTTTGCCCTTATTTTTATTCTCTTATTGTTGTTCGCTTGCTTCCAAAACCAAGGATGTGTAATGATATATTAAGAGGCATGTTTGGGGTCCCATAAGGTTCCCCATTCACTGTGTCATGTCTAGGCCCGAGGCTTGGGTCACAACAAACTTAGTATCAAAGCACTAGGGTATTAATTATCCTCAGACTGTAACACACCGTATCGGTTAGAGTCTTGTTCAAGGTTGTGAAGTGTACCACAACTTTGAGCAAAAGACTGTGAGGTGTTTTAGGAAATTTTTCCCTTCTTCTTACTCTATGTCATGCTATAGAAGTTAAATAACCTTTTCCCCTAATGAATGTTCATTGCTTTGCTAGATCAGACCTATTCCAAGAGAAAGAAGATCCTGCAGTCCCAAAGAACAACCAACTCATGAAGAGTTTTGGGATGATATTGCCATGCTAGCTCAAGCCATGACCAATCAAATCAACCAAGAGACCCTAGCCCCTCATACTCCTATTCCAGCATCAAGGGTAAGGGATTTCATATAGATGAACCCATCGGAGTTCAATGGGTGTTAGAATTTTTTGATGAAGAATACAAAGTATTACTTATCATGGGTGTTAGAACGCAAGAGAAGGCAAAGTTGGCGGCTTACCAACTCAAGGGGGTGGCTCAAATATGGTATACTCAATCGAAGGTGTAGAAGGGAATCAACTTTGTGATTTTTTGGGAGGAGTTTAAGACAGCTTTCCTCAACCAATTTTTCACTCTTGATCTTAGGGAGGCCAAAATGATAGAGATCATGAATTTGAAGCAAGGATCTATGAGTGAGAGGAAGTATGGATACAAGTTCAATCAACTCTCAGAATATGCTTCAAACTTGGTTATCGACCCGAGGTCTAGGATGCATAAGTTTATGATAGGTGTATCCAATTTTGTGAATGAAGAATGTCGTGCCGCCATGTTGATAGATGACATGGACTTGTCTTGCCTTATGACTTATGTCAAATAATAGGAGGGGGAGAAGTTGAGAAAGAGAATGGAGAATGAGGCTAAGAGGGCCTGTTTTGATGGTAAGTTCCAAGTCTCGAAGGTGGTCGGTTTCAGCAAGGCCAAGGGTCTTTTCATGTTCCTAATAGAAGGTTTGCCAATGACTACCCAAGGGGCCCAAGGTAATGGTGATGTGGTGCCTAATACTATGTGTCGAAAATGTTGTAAGGTCGATGGTGGCCCACGCTTAAGTGATACCAACGTTTGTTTTGGTTGTGCTGTAGTAGGCCACAAGATGATTGATTGTCCACATAATCGCAACAAGAGTAAAGATGTTCGTCTACAAGGCCGGGGTACAAATGTGGTTCTTTGGGATAGAGGAGGCCAACAAGGTGGTCCTCCAAGGCACAATCGGTTCTATGCACTTCAAAGGAGGCAAGGGATAGATGAGGTTCCCAATGTCATCACTTGTATGTTAAACATCTTTGATTTTTATGTGTATGCATTGATAGACCCGGGTGCCACTCTTTCTTTTGTTACTGTTTTTGTTGCCAAAAAGTTTCATTTTGAGCTCGAATGGTCGTCCGAGTCTTATGAGGTGTCTACTCACATTGGTGCATCTATTGTTGCTAAAAAGGTCTATAGAAATTTTTCTCTTTGCATTTTGCATAAAATTTTGCCTTGTGATCTTATTGAGTTGGATATGATGGATTTTGATGTCATTCTTGGGATGGATTGGTTGCATGTATATTATCCATCTATTGATTGTAGAACACGTAGGGTCAAATTCCAATTCCCAAATGAACCCATCCTTGAGAAGGAGAGTCATAATGTGGTGGTCAAGGGTAGGTTTATCTCTTGCATTAAAGCCCAAAAGTTGATCTCTAAGGGGTGTCTCTATCATCTTGTGAGGGTTAGGGATGTTGAGTCCGAAGTCCTTCTTATAGAGTCAGTTTTGATGGTAAATGAATTTATTGACATCTTTAATAGTGATCTTCCCAGTATAGACTTTGGTATAGACCTCCTTCCCTATACTCAACCCATTTCTATTTCCCCTTACCGTAAGGCCTTGGCGAAGTTTAAGGAGTTGAAGGAGCAATTGAGGGATTTGTTGGAAAAGAGTCTTATTAGGCTTAGCCAATCACGTTGGGGTGCACTGGTGTTATTTGTGAAGAAGGATGGTATTCTTAGAATGTGCACTAACTACCGGCAACTTAATAGGGTCACCATAAAGAACAAGTATCCTCTACCAAGGACTGATGATATATTCGACCAACTTCAAAGGTCTAGTCACTTCTCTAAGATTGATCTTCAGTCCGGGTATCACCAAGTGAAAATGAGGGAGTGTGACATTCCTGAGATGGACTTCCGACTTGGTATGGGCACTATGACTTTGTGATTATGTCCTTCGATTTGACTAATGCACAGGCTATTTTCATAGATCTTATGAATAGGGTCTTTAAACCCTAAATTGATTTTTTGGTGGTTTTAATTGATGATATCTTGATCTACTCTCATAGTGAGGAGGATCATGTGAGTCATTTAAGGGTGGTGCTACGAAGATTGAGGGAAGAGAAGTTGTACGCTAAGTATAAAAAATATGAATTTTGGTTGAAAAAGGTTGCCTTTCTAGGTCGTGTGGTGGAGGGGGATGATACTAAGGTGGATCCTAAGAAGACGAAAGTGATTACAAATTGTCCTAGACCTTTGACTCTATTGGACATTAGAAGTTTCTTGGACTTAGCGGGTTATTACTGGAGATTTGTTAATTGGTTCTCTTCTATTGCTTCTCCCATGACTAAGTTGACCCAAAAGAGGGCAAAATTTGTGTGGATCAATGAGTGTGAAAAGAGTTTACAAAACTTGAAGGATAAGCTTGTCTTCTCTTCTATCTTTTCTCTACGAAAGGGTTGGAACAGTTTGTTTTGTATTGTGATGCCTCACGAATTGGTTTTGGTTGTGTTTTGATGCAAAATGGTAAGGTGATAGCTTATGCCTCTAGACAACTCAAGGTGCATGAAATGAATTACCCTGCCCATGATCTTGAATTGGCCGCCATCATTTTTCTTTGAAAATTTGGCGTCATTATTTGTATGAGGTGCATGTTGATATGTTTACCGATCATAAGAGTCTCCAATATGTATTCACTCAAAAAGATCTCATGTTAAGACAATGAAGGTGGTTAGAACTTCATAAGGATTATGATATGAGTGTGCATTATTACCTCGGTAAGGCTAATGTTGTGGCCGATGCTTTGAGTAGAGAGTCTATGGGTAGCCTAGCTCATGCTGATGATGGAGGCAAAGAGGTGGCTAGGGAGGTTCATCTATCGGCTAGATTGGGGGTTGCGTTGGAAGAGGTTGATAATGGTGGTATTGTGGTTATTGATGGTTCAGAATCTTCCTTGATTGATGAGGTAAAAGCACTGCAAGTTCTTGACCACTCCTTATTAGAATTGAAGGCCTTCGTGAGAGATGGAAAGGTGCAGATTTTCTCCTAAAGCGGAGATGGTGCCCTTATATACCATGTTAGGTTGTGTGTTCCTTGTATGGATGACATAAGAAAGAGGATATTTGATGAGGTTCATAATTCTTCCTATTCTATTCACCCCGGTTCTACAAAGATGTATAGAGATTTAAGGGAAGTGTATTGGTTGGTGGTATGAAGAGAGATATTGCTAAGTTTGGGTCCAGTTGCCATAATTGCCAACAAGTCAAAGCCGAACACCAAAGGTTGGATGATCTAACCCAAAATTTAGAGATTCCCACTTGGAAGTGGCAGGAAATTAACATGGATTTTGTGGTTGAGTTGCCTAAGACTAGAATGGGTTTTAATTCTTTTTGGGTTATGGTTGATAGGATGACAAATTCGGCTAATTTTCTACCCATTAAAACTACTTATAGTGTCGAATATTATGCTAAGTTGTACATTCATGAGTTGGTTTGATTGCATGGGGTGCCCTTGTCTATCATATCGGATCATGGTGCTCAATTCACTTCTCACTTTTGGAGGTCCTTCCAAAGAGGTCTTGGTTTCAAGGTTAAGCTTACTACGACCTTTCACACTCAAATGGATAGGCAAGCTGAAAGAACTATCCAAACTCTTGAGGATATGCTTAGAGCTTGTATTTTTGAGTTTAAGGGTAGTTGGGATGATCATCTCTCATTGATTGAGTTTGCTTATAATAATAGCTATCATTCTAGAATTGGTATGGCTCTTATTGAGGCACTCTATGGTAGACGTTGAAAGTCCCCAGTTGGATGGTTTGAGTTAGGGAAAATGCCTTTTTTTGGTCCGGATTTGGTTACGGATGGTATAGAAAAGGTAAGGTTGATTAGAGAAAGGTTGAAGACAGCCCAAAGTTTCCAAAAGTCCTATGTCAATGTGAGGAGAAGGAATCTTGAATTTAAGGTTGGCGATTGGGTCTATTTGAAGGTTTCACCCATGAAGGGTATGATTCATTTTTATAAGAACGATAAGTTGAGTCCAAGATTTGTTGGTCCTATAGAGGTTTGAGAAGGATTGGCAAGGTGGCCTATGAGTTGGAGTTGCCCAATAATATGAATATGGTTCATCTGATCTTTCATGTGTGTATGTTAAGGAAGTGTGCAGGTGGCCCAAGTGCTATTGTGCCTCTTAATGTTGTGGGGGTTGTTGAAGAAAATTTTACTTATGACGAGGTTCTGGTAGAAATTTTTGATAGACAAGTAAAGAGGTTAAGGAACAAGGATGTAGCTTCCATTAAAGTCCTTTAGAGGAATCAACAAGTCAAAAGTGCTACATGGGTTGCCGAGACGGACATGCAAAAGTGATATCCCTATCTCTTCCACGCTACTCATTCCTAAAGTACTAATTCTAAGTCCCCTATGGGATTTCAATTCTTACGTTTCAGCCGCTACATCATTTGCATGCATTCATGTTTAAATTGACAAGTTCATGGTGATTTTGACACTTATGTTGAGATTTTTGAAATGATATTTAAGTGCATTGTTGCATTCTTGTGTAGGCTGAAATTTTCTTTTTTACTTCTCGTATATACATTTCTTTGACATTTGGAGATGAATTTTTCCAAGGGTGAGATATTTAAATGACCCTTAAAAATGCCAAAAAATGTGCCTTGAAAGTGTCCATAATCGTAATTTTCATATATCTCAAAATCCATGTGTGATATCAAAAATCCGACTTCATATTCGTGATCAGGGGAAAATTGAGCGGGGAATGGGTCTAACCCCAATTTTAGAGCAATCGTATCATAATTAGAATTTTCAAAATTTGCAAATTCCAGAGACGATCCGTACCCATGGTGCGACACGGCTAGGGAACAGACCGATGTTAATTTTGCTTCAGTTTTCTGTTTCAGTCCAAGGCCTTTGGATCTTGGGTCTAAGCCTTCCTATGCGTAAAAACACCTACACTTAGTCATTTTTCAACCCCATATTATTCAAGACATTCCCCAAAACCTTCTTAAACATTTAGACAAATATTTCACTCAAAATCAAGAGTCTCAAACTCATTCCGGATCTTAGGGAATTCACTGGAGCGTCAAGTTCTCAATCAAATCTTCATCAAGGAATTCTTCAAAGTTTAGGTATGTTGGATTCAACCATTGGGTCCTTTCCCCTATGGTGCCCAACCATTCTTTATTGCATAAATTGTATGTTTCTAAGTTGATTTACTTATGGGTCTTAGTTATTATGAATTTGACTATAAACTATGTTGGGGTTTCATAAAAGTGTGACTGTTTAAGCATGTTTTGAGCTATGAATCTATGATCTATTTTGAGATTTGATGAAGGGTTTCAATGTATATTTCATAAGGGTATTACCAAGTTTTGGTGGGTAAAAACATTTCTTCCATAATCTCACTCTTGAATTGCATGGTTTTATAATAGCATTACACATCTTCTAAGTGTTTCATAAAATGTCCGGTGAAGGTATCTTGAGTTGTTGAAAGCCTAATGCATGGTATATGAGTTAAGTGACTTTATGATGATGAAAGGAATGTATATGCGAGTTGTTACCATGGAAGGTGTCTATAGTGTTGCAAGTGGACCAAATCAAAGATGAGGAGTATCTACCTCATCCACCATGTCGGGTGGTGGAAATCCCGTACTACCAACGATAAGGGCTATGTACCTCATCCATATTATCGGGTGGTGTCAATCCCATACTACCAAAGATGAGCAGTATGTACCTCATCAACCTTAATGGAGGGTGGCAATCTCGTTCTACAAAAGATGAGAGGTATGTACCTCATCCACCTTGTCAAGTGGTGGCAATCCCGTACTACCAAAGATTAGGAGTATGTACCTCATCCACCTTCCAAGCGGGTGGCATGTCTTAGATTCCAAGTACTAAGTTACTTGGTCTATGATGATGGTCTCGTACTACACATGTAATATGTTCTGTATAAGCATGTTTACTTAAGTATCATTCATGCATGCCATAATGTTATATGCTCATCCATTGCCCAATTATGCATTTCAATTCTGTTTCCTATCTCTTGTTGCATTGCATCCTACATATATAGTACATTCAAACGTACTAATGCATACTCTATGCTTACATGATGTTACCATGTAGAAATTAGAGCTCCACTTGATCACTTTCCTCCACGTGGCTAGTATTATCACTTTAAGCAAGTTTAGTGAGTCCTCAACTCCCAGGACGATATCTTTTGTAATTATGTATGCAAAGACTCTCTTAATCTTATTGTATGCTTTTGACTACGAGGGTATGCATGGAAATTTGTCTTGGCTCCCGCTCAATTCTATGTTTAGAGGTGTCATTGGACACGCTATGTAATGATGCTATGAGCTTTGACTCTCTTGACTCTTTTATGTTTTAGGTTGAGAAAGACTCTCTTAGCCCCTTTGCCTTATTTTTATTCTCTTATTGTTGCTTACTTTCTTTCACGACCAAGGATGTGTAATGATATGTTTAGAGGATTGTTTGGCGTTCCATCTGGTTCCCCCATTCGCTATGTAACGTCTAAGCCCTATGCTTTGGTTGTGATAGTCTAGATAGGAAAGAATTATCACCCTTCTTCTGCATCTATTGTTGGCCTGTCTAGATGGATAACCACTCTTAAAAGATTGCACCGCTAACTCTGACTGAATAGGCCTAGACTGCCCATGATGAAATCCACTCTTGCCTCTAGATTGAGCACCACCAAATCCACCTGTATTATGTACTATCTTTCTTTCTTGCTCGGTTTTCTCCATATCCCAATAGGGATCACAATGAAGAGCAGTGTCAACCATATCTGAATATGTACCATTTTACACATCTCGTATCACAGGACCACGGTACTGATGCTCTAATCCATCCACAAATATTTTCACTTTCTTTCTTGGATCTACAATCAAAAATGGGACATACCTGGACAATTCAGTGAACATGGCCTCATACTCTATAACTGATATTGCCCTGACATAGATCATGGAATTGACATCTCATATCATCTTGTTTGCTTAATGGTATAAACTTGTCCTTAAACATTAGTGAAAACTCTGACCAGGTGGTAGATGGAAACCCTGCATGTCTAGCTCTCTGAATAGAATTTCACCATGCCCCTAGAGATCCTGAGAACATAAAAGTGGTAAACACTACACTACGAGTCTCCTTCAACCCTAATGAAGTAAGTATCTTCCCACAATGATCAAGAAAGTTCAGAAGCTCAACAATAGCTGGTGTCGCATCAAACTCTAGTGGCTTAAGGTCCATGAAATTCTTAAGATCTTTGGGTTGCCCTGAAGTTGCAACTGGATGACCAACTGGTTGAGGGGCCAAATGCGGTGTCTGAGTTGTGTCAACATTCAATGGAACCTATTCCTGCTTTTTGGTAGTAGTTTGAGGAGCTGGGATTCCACATTAATTAGGCATCAATGCCTCTATCACATTCAACAGCCTCATCACAACATATGTAGATAATGCAACAGTAGGTGTAGCAACTAGCACTGTCTGAGGGGCATCCTGAACAACCTGTTCCTGCACATGCTTTGGGGCAACAACTCGGGTCTATCCCTCATTCATAACTCTTGATTGAGGAGCAACAGATGCCTTAGTCTGAGCCCTAGTAGGATGAAACCTATCCCGACTGCAACTGAAAGTAATACCATATCCACCACCACGTCGAATAGCTGCATTAGATCAAACAGCAGAGGAAGAGCCATGTCTCTTAGCCATCTATGATAAATATTGAAAAGTTAAATTTGATTCAACTCAACGCACGAATAAGGAATAAAAAAGAGAATACATCCAAAATGTTAATAGCCTCAAGGACATAAGTATGGGTTCCTACATGCCCATGAACAAGACTCTACCAAACACTACTCTATGACTTGGGACTTAAAGCCTAGGCTCTGATTCCAACTTTGTCACATCCCAAAGTACCCCCCAGATGTGACTGGCATTCACCCTCATTATTTGTCGGGAGAACCATACATCTATACATGTATCAAACTTATCAAAGCATATAGATACAACATGTGCAACACCTAATCTCATCACTACTCATAAAAATTGAAAACTATCTAACCAAAATCATATATCAAGTTACGAAAGGAAAATGGTCACTTAACGAAATATCTCTATCCCAATACCCATAATAAGATCATGGCGCATCTAATACAGTGGCATGAGTTCAACTGTTGGGCAAGCAAACCCCAAGAAAAAAACATACGCTATACCAGTACTAGAGAGAGCTGAAATAGTAGCCTCCACGAACAACGCGAAGGCTCATCTCAGCAATAGATTCCACGGGAACGAACTTGTCAGCCACAAGTCTAACCCTCTAGAATAGTATCTATATTGATGCACAAGTAAGGAGTGAGCTATATGTAAATATGACCCCCAGATGTGACTGACACTCGCCCAGACTATTTGTCAAGTGAACCATACATTCGTACACGCATCCAATTCATCAAAGCACATAGATACAATATGTGCAACACGAAATCTCATCACTACTCATAAAAATGGAATAACTATCAAACAAAAATCTTATATCCAGTTACGAAGAGAAAAGGGTCACCTAACAAAATATTTCTAGCCTAAAACCCACGGTAAGATATAGATCATCTAATAGAGTGACATGAGTTCAATTATTTGGCATACAAACCCCAAGAAAAAGAATATAAGCTATACTAGTACTAGATAGAGTTGAAATTGTAGCCTCCATGAACAATGTCAAGGTTCGCCTCAGCAATATATAGATTCCAGGGGAACGAACTCGTCAGCCACAAGTCTCATTCTCTGCAATAATATCTGCATTTACATGCAAGTAAGGAGTGAGCTATATATAAATATAACTCAGTAAGATCCTCAACTCGCTACTTTAATCCTCTTATAACAAGAGTCATAAAATGCATCTACACCATGAATATCGATAGATAATATACACGAGAATATTCTTAATACTAAGTTTAAAAAAATGTTCAAAAGGGTCACTACATATCTCAACTCAATCCACACTCAAAGCTTGTCATAAATAGAAACGAAGGAGATCAACCCATCACTGCGACAAGTCCATGACAGCATATATAATGCTCAAAAAGTATACTATGATAGCATGTACAAAGCCCCTAACATCTTACGGCAGCTAAGTATGCCCCTAGTAACCACATCATAGTAATAAAGAAGGATATTCAGCATCACATCACATATAACTCATGAAAATATTTGATATCCTTCTAAAAATAACTTATATAGGGCTGATAAAAACAACTTTGTCAAGCAGATGCTTGTCCTAACACATACACTAGACAGAGAAAAATGTATAAATTTTTTTCAGAACTCATTTGCAAAGCAAACACTAAAGCTTAAAGTGTCACTTACCTTATTAATGATAAGTTCTACAACCTTGCACACGTAGAACACCCATAAAATAGCCCTTAGTTTCCTTAATCTATGTAAAAAAATACTAATTATCAATATCAATTATGATGGCCAAACTCAAGTGTCAATATCCCTAGTGTTTAAGTTTAGGGTTAAACCCTAATACTCAATACCTTAGACTATAAATTAAAAGTGAATGTATTCTTAATCTTAATGTTACAACTTAATTGGTGAAAATTCCAGTACATATATTTTCGACTAACAAGAGCACACAACAAGAAAAAAATGTTCTGTACTTTATCACACAAAACAATGGTTAAAAGATCAATTTAATTCTCTGTATAAATTTCTCTGAATTCTCCTATAAGAACGAAGCAAATCTGCCCAGATTTTTGATCTGCTGAAGCGCAATAGAATACAGAAATATAAGGGTCTTTTGTCATGCAGAAAAATGTCTTCTCTCTGTTTTTCTCTTCTTCTTTTTTTTTTATTTCTGTTGCTGACCGACTAAAATAAAATGGATAGGTTGGTATTCTTTTTTTATATTAAAATTACTAATGCTAAACTTACCAATTAATCCTTTATTAAAATATAAGGGTTATTACATGTAGATCCCAGGTAAGTTTCTAAAATTTTGTGGAGGCATCTATGAAACCTATATGCGGGTTTAGTTCTAACTAGGACTTGTAGACTATCTTCGTAAATTTTAGGTCATGCAAAACGTAAAAATCTTTCACGAACACCCATTTTTTACAAGTCATAGTCTATAACTATGGCCCATAAATGGGTCTTGGATATCTAATGGTTCTAAATTTAGACAACCACCATTAAGAATTAATACGGAAGATTATACACGTGTTGATGAAATTTGTTTTAGTATTGATTCTATTACTGAGTTAGATCATCAACATTTGAAAGAAAAAATTGGTAATTTTAATGAATCACTAGATGAAGATGATAATGAAGTTAACAATGGTGATGATAGTAAATCATTTATTGCTACTAGTCCAGCTATTCAACTTCCCACTCCCCCTCCCTCCGAAGCTCCCCTTGTATATCTTCTATAGCTAAGTACAAGTCGAAATGTCCTAAGAAATTAGTTGTTTAGAAATTTATGACCCAAAGTGAGGATAAAACTCAAGCATTTTGTAATAAATGTAAACATATTTTAAAGCATAATACTTTGAAAAATGGGGTGAGATAGGTTGTTTAAGAAATCCTTTGATGAGTAAACATAAAAGAGAGTTTTTGCAAGCTAACGCTAAAGTGGAAGCTAAAAAGTATGGTCTCTCCTTCCCAATTCATCTGTCAGACTAGGGGAGTCTAATATGGCTCAATCATAATTGAGCCCTTATAATGTTTTTGTCCTAGTACACATCATGTTTATAATAAATAATGGTATCTTCAACAGCTTTCTAAAATGATTCTTGTTATATTCTAATTTATAAGAAATTCTGATTTTATTAATTATATTCAAACTTTTTATAATTCATCGTTTACTGGTCTTTCAAGAAAAACAATTAAAAAAACCCATGTTTGACTACCAAGGTCAACATACTCTATCTTCATTATTTATTTTATTATAATACTTGTAAAATGGCAATAACTTCTGATATAGTTTGTAGTGTAGCCGGTAATTATTATTTTATAATTACTGGACATTAAAATAATGAAAATTTGACAATCCAAAAAAGAATTTTAGGTTATAAAAGTTGTGAAAGCGTAAAATCAGTACTTATATAGCGCAAATAATTGTTGTTATTTTCGAATTAGATATTTACGTGAGAAAACGTGTAACTTTAGATAATGCTTTAGATAGTTGTTGTTGTTTTAGAATCAGTACTTAATAATTAGTGTAACTTTAGATAATGCTTCTAAGAAAACGTGTCTTGATGAATTCCTAAAATAGTCACTTACTCCTATTTATGAAGATGATATTCATATTAGATGTGTTGCACATATTTATAATTTGATTGTAGAGGTGGTGTAGCAATGTTCGAAGCCGTATGTCATATTATTTTTAAATATCAAGTAAAAGCTAGATATAGGAAATTTAAAAATCATTGTGTTGAAAATAAATTTGAAAATCATTGTCTTGAAAATAATCTTGTAGTTAGAAAATTTCCAAAAAAGTGGGTATTAGGAGGAATTACTTTTATGAAATGCTTAAAGTGGCATATGAATATAGAAAGACTATTACAACGATTTGGAATGTTGATAACGCAAATATGGATTATCAATTTGATGATTCTAATTGGGATGATGTTAAGGAACTTATTGATTTATTAAAAGTTTTTTAATAAGCTACAAAATAAATTTTCAGTCTTTATTATCCAAGGATTTCTTCTATTTTACAAATTATATGTGTTATTTCTGATAAATTTTCTCAGTTTAAAAATAATCCAAACATTAAAGAGATTGTTTAAAAATATATATATATATATTCCTATACTCCTCAAATTTATTTAATTGCTTATTTTTTTTAACCCAACCTACAATAAAGTAGGTGTGTCTCATATAGTAGAAAACATATAACAAATGTAACACCCTGCAAACTGTGAGCCCAGAATGGAACATTCAAGTTCAAGATAAATTCACTGTCAAGCCTTAAAAACAATCTTATTTATGTTATATAGAGCCATCGTGGTCCTCCTTCATCAAGCCAAGTTCGAAGGAATTTCATTGGCTAAGCTTTTCACAAGAACAGATAGAATGATCAACTTTGAATGGTCATATGTCTTAGCACAAACTAACTTGGTGGCCCACCACCTATCAAATTGAAGCTCTTTGAATTATCTTTTCAAAGCACCTGGTGTCGCCTGATTCTAGGTTCAGATACAAATGTTATGTCCATTTTCGTAAAGCCCTTCAGTGTTGTGTTCTCTCCATTTTTGCTAATGCAAGCCACACAGGCACCGGTAGGGGTCCTATGACTTCTCAAGAACCATGGGGGGTCTCATGAAGCCTCTTCCCAAAATGATATTCTAAGTTTGGAATCACCATCTGAAAAGTTGGTACCTTCATATGGATACTTGTATGACCCATGAAGCTTCACACGGTCCGTGAGACCTTCATTGGAATCGCCCTTGGCTTGAAGAAAGCTTGATGAAATTTTCTAAGTGTTATCTCATGGGCACATATATAGTCCGTGTGACTTCACACAACCAATAATCCATCTAGTGGAACTTCCCTTAGCTTGAAGAAATTTTTCTAAAATTTTCTAAGTGCTATCTCATAGGCACCCATACGGTTAGTGTGGCTTCACACGATTAGTGTGCTTCTCCTATGGGACCATTAGATACTTTAAAACATTCATTTCATTAATGGTCTTTTTATAAAGTTGGTTCATTCGAAAGGTCTTTTAGGGCTTTAATACTCATCCTAAGCCCCCAAATCAGGTTACACATTCTCATTCACTCTCATTAGTCATTTAAACTCTCAAATTCAAATCCTAAAACTCTCCCTACAAGTCTTGTGATTGAAGATTCACTTGGGAAATTCAAGGAAGGCTTTCTTCTCCAATCAATTTTTTCTTACTTCTTATAAGTTATCTAAGGTATGTGGGATTGATTCATGGTCCCTTTGAACCATGAAGGCCCAAACTCTTTTACTCTTTAATTTTATTTAATTGAGCTTATTTTAAATATGGGTCTTTTAAATTATTATTTTTTTAATTCAACTGAGATATGGGCTATGTTTAATTGATATATTTAAAGTGCTTTATTCCAAAATATGTTGAATTACATTGATAATATGAAGATATGAATATGCATTGTCTCCTTAAATGTTGATTTAAGAATGGATAATCTAAATTATGATTTGAATATGAATTTACTTATGGATTTACTTGAGATATGATATGATATGATGTGATATGATACGATATGATATGATATGATAGGATATATATATGATACGATACAATATGATATGATATGATATGGAAATTCTTCTGAAATGAAGGGGTTGTAAGGAAGGTGGACATCACACTAAAATAACCGGATCATAAGGTGTGGCGTAGATTACCTTTGGTAAGTAATATTCTCTCACCTGATGGGAGGCTTTCATCGGGAAAATTTAAGTAGTAGCTAGCATGAGTTTGAGATGTTAGTTATGGTCAAATCCCCTCTATATAGAAGTAATATGGTGTTTCATCCACCATGTATTTCGTGACATGTTGATATATTACTCTTCTCTACTTATATACTTTTTTCTATATATGTGTCCTTGTCAGCCAACATTTAATGCAGTTTTAATGAGTTCATATGTATTGCATGCCCACATACTTAGTGCATTTAGACATACTAACGTATACTTGTTGCCTACATGATCTAACCATTTAGGGACCTGAACTATATTCATCCACCTTTCGATGGCTAGTTCGGATTGTGAGTCCTATCATCCAAGGACAAGTCATCATCCATCTACCTATTATGTTGCTTCCGCTTATGTTTTATTTACTTTGAGAATGAGCCCTGGACATGTCTTAGCCCCCATCGTATTCTATGACTTAGAGACATTGTTGGACAACACATAGACTCTTGTATAGATTTGTGCTATATCATGCTATTTGTTTGTGGAGACTATGATTATGGATATCTATTGAGTGTTGATGATATGATGATATGTTTTGAGAAGATAAGAAATTGTGGAAAGTCTAAAGTCTCTTTTTATCCCCTTAGCGTGATTCATACTTACCCACGCTTTAGTTACTATGTCCTACGTGTTATGTGAATCCATGAAAATCCCTATCCCTATGACATCCCCATAGCATGAGCCATACTTTCCCGTCACTTTGTGTTTACTACTTCGTTATGTGGTTCTGAACGAATGATGTGAATGTGGATATGTTTTGGCTTTCTTGGGGATTATCGAGTTCCCATTTGCAATGTCACTCCACGACCCTAGGTCCGGGTCGTGATCGAGATAGTATCAGAGTACTGGATTTATAAATGATCCTTTGAGTCTAATATATTGTGTCAAGTGGAGTCTTACTCATGGGTGTGAAGCGCGCCACATCTGTGGGTATGAGGCTACAAGGAATTTTAGAAAATATTTCACTTTTTCATGATTCATATCGTGCCATGGAATGTTTCATAAGGTTTTCTATCTTCGTCACTTCCAAGTGAATAGGGAGAGCTACCTTGGGACCGTAATGCAATCCAGACAAGGAAGATGTTGTAGCTGATCTTATAGATGAGGTCAAAAGGGAGTTGGGGAAGAATGTGCACCGGTTGACAAGATTATGGGATTGGGTTGAGTGAATCTAATGATGGTTTCATTCATGCTAAGAATAGGCTGAATCTTCTGTAATTGTTGATGTCAAATCGAAGCAAGACTTAGAGCCAACATTGGTTTTGTTGAAGACGTTGGTTTCCAAAAAGAAGATAGAGGTTTTCTCCCAAGGGTGATAAAGTGTAATTTTGTGCTAAGATCGATTATGTACTCGAGATGTTGATGGTCGTAGGGAGGTAGTTAAGATAGAAGCCCATAATGCACGTTATTTTGTACATCTGGGACCTACCAAAATGAATCGAGATTTAAGGAAAGTGTATTGGAGGCATGATACGAATAAAGACATAGCCAAGTTTGTGTCCATGTGTCCTAATTATCAACATGTGAAGGTAGAACATTAAAGGCATGGTAGTTTGGCACAAGATACTGTGATTCCACTTAGAAGTGAGATGATATGAATATGGACTTTGTGGTTGGTTTGCCCCAAATCCAAATTCAATTGGATTCTATTTGGGTTATCAGTGATAGGATGACTAAGTTGGCTCATTCCTACTCGTAAACACTTTATTCAATGCCAAAGATTATGGAAGGTTGTATATCCAAGAGTTGATAAGGTTGCATGTTATGCTTATGTCTATAATGTCGGAACGTGGCACCCAATTTACTTCTCACTTTTTGGAAATCATTTTCAAAAGGGGCTTGCATTGGCAGTAAGATGAAGTTAAGTGCAACTTTTCATCCTTAATCCATTGGACAAGCTGAAAGGACAATTGAAACTTGGGAAGATGTGTTGAGGGCTTGTGTGTTGGAATTCAAGGATAATTGGGATGATCATCTACACCTATCAAGTTAACTTACAAATAATAGCTTTTATGCTAACATTAGTATGGTACCGTTTGGGGCTTTGTACACTAGGAGGTATAGATCCTCACTATGATGGTTTGAGTTAGGTAGCATGGCATTGATTGGCCTGAATTTGGTGTTGGAGTCCATAGAGATGGTGAAGTTGATTAGGGAGAGGTTGAAAATGACTCAAAGTCGCCAAAAGTCCTATTCGGATGTTAGGAAGAGGGATCTTAAGTTTATTGTTGGAAATTGGGCATATGTGAAGGTTTCAACCACGAAGGGTGTAATGCATTTTGGTAAGAGGGGAAAATTTAGTCCCTGATATGTAGGTCCTTAAGAGATTGTTGAGTAGATTAGGAATGTAGCTTATAGGCTGGATTTGCCTCCAGGTTTGAGTTCTATCCACCCGACTTTCCATATGTCTATATTGAGGAAGTTGATTAGTGATCCTGGTTCGATTATACCTTTAAAGGGTGTTGAAGTTGAGCAAAACGTATCTTATGAAGAATTCCTAGTTGAGATCTTGGAAAGGCAAGTAAAGCAGCTTCACAACAAGGATCTGGCCTCGGTTAAAGTTCTTTGGAGAAATCAACATGTGGAGAGTGCTACATGGGAGGTGGAGTTGGCCAGGATAAGCGATACCCTATCTTTTTCAATCTACTCAACCCTATGGTATTAGGTTCTTCCTACTCTAAATAGTCCTAATTCTTTCACTCTTATGTTTCATGACATGACATACATACATGTGCACGAAAGTGATTTACAAATAGGTTTTCACATAAGTTTTAATGACTTTATGATTTTCAAGTGATTACTATTACATTGTGTCTTCATGTTGAAATGTTTCATAATCAAGATAAGCCTATCAAGCTAGTTTGTTTCTCATTTGAAGATGAATGATCCTAATAGAGAGAGAGGGTGTAACACTTGTAACACCCCACAAGTTGTGAGCTGGAAATGGAACCTTCCAGATCAAGCTAAATTCACAGTCAAGCCTTCAACCCAAGCTTATTTATGTTGTTTAGGGCCATCACGGGTTGTTTTCATCAAGCCAAGTTCAAAGGAATTCCATTGGTTAAGCTTTTCAAAAGAACCAATAGAAGTGTTAACTTTAAATGGTCATATCTCTTAGCACAAAAAGAACTGTATGGCCTACGACCTATTAAATTTACAACTCATCAAGTTTCACCTGATTCCAAGTTTGGATCAAGATGTTATGCCTATTTTTGTAAAGCTCTTTTGTGCGATGTTCTCTCCATTTTTGCTAAGCCAAGCCACACGGGCATCAATATGGGACTTGTGGCTTCTCACGAACCATGGGGGTGGGTTCTCCTGAAGCCTCTTCCTAAAATGATATTCCAAGTATTGCATCACTATTTTGGAACTTGGTACTTTCATACTGAGGCTTGTACAACCCGTGAAGCTTCTCACAATCCATGAGACCTTCATTGGAATCACCTTTGGCTTGAAAAACTTTTGCTGAAATTTTCTAAGTGTTATCTCACGGGCACCTATATGGTCCATGTGACTTCTCAAGACCCATGATCCTCAAGTGTAACCTCCATTAGCTTGAAGAAATTTTACTGAAATTTCTAAATATTGTCTCACGGGCACCCATACGGTCAGTGTTGCTTCACACGACCCGTCTGCCTCTCCTACGAGATCCCTGGACACTTTTCAAAGCTTATTTTATTAATGTTCTTTTTGTAATTTTGGTTAATTCTAAAGTTCTTTTAGGTTTAATACCCATCCTAAGCCCCAAATGAGGTTATAAACTCTAATTCACTCACATTCTTCATTCAAACTCTCAAATTCAAATCCTAAAACTCTCTCCACAAGTCTTGTGATTGATGATGCAACTTGGAAATACAAGGAAATCTTTCTTATTCAATTAATTTCTTCTTACATTTTCTACGTTATCTAAGGTTTTTTGGATTAATTCATGTTCCCTTTCGACCATGAAGGCCCCAAACTCTTTTACTCTTTGATTTTATGAAATTGAGCTTACTTTTAATATGAGTCTTTTAAATAATTCTTCAGTTGATTCAATTGAGATATGGGCTATTTAATTGATGTTTTTATAGTGACTAAGCCCTAATACATTGAACTGCATTGATATTATGAAGATTTGAATATGCATTATCCCCTTAAATGTTGATTTAAGCGTGGGTGATCTAAATTATGATTTGAATATGAATTTACTTATAGATTTACTTGAATTTCATATAATATTATTGATATAAGTTTTGATTCTCTATTGCACGTGCTATTTTCATATCATTCATGACATTTGCATATACGAGTATTGACTTTTGATGAAGACTACGACGTAGGTTAAATCCACATATGTTTATGAATATGATTTTTATAGGAATATGATTATGACAAGAATGTGATCACATAAATGTCTATGATATGGCTCTTTGAGCAACTCCAACTGTTTACACTGTCTTGTATAAGTACGAACAAGCTATTCCTATACATGAAAGTGTGAATGAAAGTATGACTTGGTTTTTAAGACCAAGTGTGGATGTTATGAAATATATTTGGCATTTAAGCGTAAGTATGCATTGAAACGATTTGAAATGACTTATGCCTTTTTTGAAAGTACATATATGTATATGTGTTTTCTTGTGGGATGATAGCTTAGAACCAAATAGGATTGGGGGCGTCACGGCTATCTCCAATGGTCCTCTTCCTTTCCCTTGAACTATAACACAAGTATATGTTATGATATCCTTTACCAAAATGACCAGGTCATAAGGTATGGTTACAATTATGATATGATATGGAAATTCTTCCGAAATGACTAAGTCATAAGGAAGGTGGAGATCACATTGAAATGACTCGGACGTAAGGTGTGGTATAGATTAGCTTTGGCAAGTAACATTTTGTCACTCGATGGGAGGCTTTCATTGTTCTAATTCATATAATATCTTGCATGAGTTTGAGATGTCGGTTATGGTGACATCCCCTCTATATGGATGTAATATTGCATTTCATGTATCATGAATTTCATGGCATATTGATATATTACTCGTCTTTGATTATATACTTCTTTCTATATATGTGCCCTTCTCACCTATCATTGAATTCAGGTGTAATAAGTTCATATACATTGTGTGCCCGCTTACTTAATATATTCAAATATACTAATGCGTGCCCCCATACTTAATACATTCAAACATACTAATGCATACTCTTTGCCTATATGATCTAACCATGTAGGGATTGGAGATTATATTCATCCACCTTTTGATGACTAGTTTGGATTATGAAAATTGTTGTGGCGAGTCTTATCATCCAGGGATAACCCATCAATCGTCTAACTATTATGTTGCCTCTGCTTATGTTTTATTTACTTTAAGGATGAGTTTGGGACATATCTTGGCCCCCGTCCTATTCTATGACTTAGAGGCATTGTTGGACAATATGTAGACTCTTGTACAGAGTTTTGCTATGTCATACTATTTGTTTATGGAGACTATGATTATGACTATCTATTGAGTGTTTGATGATATGGTGAGATGAGAAATTGTGGAAAGTCCTAAGTCTCATTCGATCCCCATAGAGTTAGTCGTACTTACCAGCCCCTTAGTTACTATGTGTTATATGAATCCATACAAATCTCAATCCCTATGACATCCCCATAGCGTGAGCTATACTTTTTTGTCCCTTATAACTATGTGTTTACTACTTCATTATGCGCTTCCGAGCCGATGATGTTAATATAGATACTTTGAGGCTTGTTTGTGACTCTCGGGTTCTCATTTGCCTTGTCACTCCTAGACTAGGTCAGATTTGTGACAACAAATTTAGATATTGAAGACAATGAATTCAAACAATCACACAGTTTAGTAATATCAAAATTGATACAACAAAATTATATGATTTGTATAATTCGGTATGGAACAACAAGTTTAAAACATGAACCCGGAACTTCTAGATGTAGATAGATGATGATATTGATGATATGTTGAAAAATTATCTTGGTCTTACTTCTAACGAAAAATGATTTTCATGATTATATTAATCAAGAACCGGAAAGCATTAAGAATGCATAGGGAAAACATTAGCATTTGGAATGATGGAGGACTCATGACAAATGTTTTCCAAAACTTCAACGGGTGATTCATGATGTGCTGGCTATTCAAGCATCGTCAGTGGCTTTAGAAGGAACTTTCAGTGTGACATGATTCCAAATTAGAGAGTACAGATATACATTAGCATTAGACAGCTTAGAAATATTGGTATTTTTCAAAGACTAGATCAATGCGGAGCGAAGGAGTTATGGGAATCCAACTTTATCTGCCAAATTTGAAGCCTATATAATCAATATTTCTTCAGGATCTACTAAAGATGACATGGATACTTTAGAGGAACAAGCTCAATAACCACTCTTAGAAAATATAACAAAAGAAATGTTAGACTCTAAGACAAGATTTTTATGGTGGCTACATATATTAGTATAATTAGGCCTAACTAAAATAGAATCTGTCCTAAAAGGTGACTGTGCAAATTAAGTTATTTTTTAATATTTGAAATAAAAATTTTATAATTTAATCTTTTATAAATAAAATTATTGGCTATTCGCCTTATTCTTTTAACTATTATCTTTAATTAACTACAGGTCTTTTATTTTCGAATATATATTTCCATACAACAAATATTTCATAATTTGCTTCTAGAAAGATTAAGATTTAAAACTTTTAAGTTTAAAATGAATGATTTAAAACTTAAACTTTAAGATTTGAATTTTGAACTTAAAAAAAGTTTGAAATTTAAACTTTTAAACTATGAAAAGTTTTAAACTTTTAAAAGCTTTAAACTTTAAGAAGTGAAATCTATAAACTTTAAGATTTATAATTTGATTTTTGAAATTTATTTTTTTTCTTAAAGATTAACAAGTTATAGTAATACACTTATACCAGATATAACTTATATATTTAAGAGTCGTAAGAATTTAAATCTTAAACTTATGGCTTAAGTTTGAAACTTTGAACATTAAACTCTAGAAACGTTAAACTCTCAAAAACTTTAAACTTTTCAAAATTTTAAACTTTATAATTTTTAATTTAGAATTTAAACTTTCCTTAAAGATTAATAAGCTATAGTCACACTTTAAAGAAAATATTAAATAACTTATATATTTGTGAATTTTAAGAATTTAAATCTTTAACTTAGGACTTAACTTAGAAATTTTAATTTAAAAGTTTAACATTTTAAAAGAATTATTAATTTAGTATTTTAATTTTAAATAAGTTAGCATCTACCAATTAATATTTAAATTTTAATATAACTTTAAAAAATTAAAAAAGAAAGGTCTACACGTCTAGTTTCGATCCATGGCGGACCAGGACAGAGCTTCCAAAGAGTTTCAGTACTACTGGTACCATTTATGGCTAATTCTTTTGAAAATTAGTGCCGGTACTGGTCCCATTGCCATTCTTAACTTGAACTGATAAAGGTTAGATGTCAAATTGAGGGAATTGAACTGACTATGGATTGGTCGAAATTCTTGGTTGCAAGTTAATGATTATAAATGGTTTAAATTTGACTTTTTGTGTTTGTAATTTCCTGAATTTGGTTAACAGTTTAAGGGTCTGTAAATTCAACCTATGAAGGCCTTTTACGGATAATAGTTCAATCAACGATCCATAGTTATCCTTCGTAGATGATGTCATCCAAGTTATATCTCCTTTTTAGAGCATAAAGCGGTCGTTGTCAAGATATAAAACCTAACCAAGGTTAGAGTACATCCCACAGGGAATATGTAGACTCAAGAAAATTCACCAATTTGCAAGTAATTAACCAACTTAATTTCCTAAAAGGGGAGGGGGGAGTGTGCAAAAATCAATGAGGGAATAAAACTAACTATTACAAGAGAGATGTCAATAATGGAGAGAAACTAGGGTATTGTGTTCCCTATGATTCCCCAACTCAGTAACACTGGATAACTTAATTCTTGTCTAGTGTATAGCATGCAAGACGATAATTTAAGTTCGCCAAGCCCTTTTATCAAAGATGAGTGCTGAATTTCACTATGTCACTTGGTCCATCTCCATAGTGTGCATTACTAACCATTACTTATTAGTCCCTATACACCCTTGCCTTCGCCTAGTATAGTTGATTAGACGAGAACACATTTATCGAATCTTGTTAATTAATCTCTTTTTCCATTCATTACTACCTTGGTGCAGTCAGTAACACTAGGCACGTTCTAGTGTTGATCGACACTAGAAAACATGCAAAAAGAAGAGAGTTAATTAATACATGAATATAGACCTTCCAAGAATTGTGAGATATCTAGTTTACTTTGTTAGTTCTTTATGGTTCCCACAATCCTAGTTGTGGATTTAGCTACTCATGCTATGTGTAGATGCAGAGATTATGAATTCAGAAGACATAATTGAACACTTATACAGTCGATATAAGAACAAGCTATCCAACTAAAACGACCCCCAAAAAAAGTGCCTAAAAATGTGCCTCAGAAGTGTCTATAATCATATATCCATATATCTCAAAATTCATGCGTAATATCGAACATCTGACTTCATATTCATGATCAACGGGAAAAATTAAGCTGGAAATGAGTCTAACTCCAATTGTAGAGCAACCGTATCAAAATTTGAAATTCTAAAATGACGATTTCCAGTGAGGTTTCCGTATCCCTGGCGCGACGTGGCCAGTGTGTGGACCCACACATTTTGCCAGTTTTGTTTTTTTCGATCCAAGGCCTTTGGGTCTTGGGCCTAAGCCTCCCCTTGCATAAAAATACCTATACTTGATTATTTTTGAATCCCATATCATACAAGACATTCCCCAAAACCTTCTTAAACTCTTAGACAAATATTTCACTCAAAATCAAGGGTCCTAAACTCATTTCGGAACTTAAGAAATTCACTCAAACTTCAAGTTCTCAATCCAAGATTCAAGTTCACAATCAAATCTTCACCAAGGAATTCTCCAAAGTTGAGGTATGTGGTTTTCAATGATTGGGTCCGTTTACCCATGGTACCCTACCTTCCTTTTTACATAAATTGTATATTTCTAAGTTGATTTACTTATAGTTGATTATGAACTATGCTGGCATTTCATGAAAGTATGACTGTTTAAGCTTGTTTTATGCTATGAATCTATGATCTATTTTAAGATTTGATGATGGGTTTCAATGTATATTTCATCAGGGTATTACAGAGTGTTGGTGGATTGATTTACTTCAAGATTTCTTACATGATTTAAAATTCTTCAATTGTATGGTTTTATACTTGCATTATACACCCGCCAAGTGTTTGATAAAATATCCGGTTAAGGTTTCTCGAGTTGTTGAAGGCTTAATGCATCGTATATGAGTTAAGTGGCTTTATGATGATGAAAGAAAGAAATATACAAGTTGTTATCATGATAAGTATCTACAGTGTTGCAAGTTGACCATACGAGAGATGAGGGGTATGTACCTCATCAACCTTGTCGGGTGGTGGAAATCCTATAGTACCATAAATGAAGGGTATGTACCTCTTCAACCTTGTCGGTGGAGGCAATCCCATACTACGAAAGATGAGGGGTATGTACCTCATCCGTCCTTTCGGGTGATGGCAATCCCATACTAGTGAAGATGAGGGGTATGTATCTCATCCACCTTATCGAGCGGTGGTAACGCCGTACTACCAAAGAATAGGGGTATTTACCTCATTCAACTTCTAAGCATCTGGCATGCCTTGGATTCCAAGTACAATGTTGCTTGGTCTATGATGGTGGTCTCTTACTACACATGTAATATATTCTACATAAGTATGTTTACTTCAAGTATAATTCAGGTATGCCATATTGCTATATGCCCATCCATTGACTAATTATGCATTTCGATTATGTTGCCTATCTCTTGTTGCATTGCATCATACATACTTAGTACATTCAAACGTATTAACGCATACTCTATGCCCACATGATATTACCGTGTAGGAATCGGAGCTCTACTTGATCATCTTCTTCCACGTGGCTAGTACTATCTCTTCAAGCGAGTTTGGTGAGTCCTCAACTCCAAGGCTGGCCTGTCCCAACCCTTATCAGATACTTTTCCTTACCTAGAGACTTTGTAGACTATGTAAATTAAAGTATGGTCATGTCTCATGCTTTAGACAACGTAGCCTCAACGGCCTAACAATATGCATTTCTTTTAGGTTGTTATCATATTTATTTTTTTAAAGGCATGTCAAACATGGAAATCCCTTATAATATGTATAGAAAACACATGGATATAGGTTGGTTCTCCCGAGCCTTATTGGAAACGGGTGCCAGTCCACCTTGATGGGACTTTAGGCGTGACAGAAGTGGTATCAGAGCAGGTCATCCTAAGGAGTCTACAAAGTCGTGTCTATGTAGAGTCTTGTTTATCGATGTGTTGTGCACCACATTTATAAGCAGGAGGCTGCGTAGCATATCGTAATGGTTACTTTCTTTTTGTTCTCTATATCGTTCCGTAGAGCTAAGTGTAATAGGTGGATTGTGTCTAACCCTTAAATTTGTTTGTATATCAAGTATACCAGAAACTAGGAAGAACAAAGGTAAAGGGAAGGGAGTAAAAGTGTTGGTTGGTATACCCAATCAGGTGAGACAATGAAATGAGGCTCAAGATGAGTCTCTGTCACAGACATCTCCAACACCTCCGGCTCCTAATGAACCCAAAAGTAGTGAAATTCCCCTAGAACCACCTATCGATGGTACTATGCTGGATTTGAGAAATAAAGTCTAACAATTGACCCGTATAGTTGTTGTCCAAGGTCAAAGACAGGAAGGTCCGGTTATAGGTACAGGTGGTACGAATAGGGCACCTGGAATAATTATACATGATTTCCTTAATTTGGACCCTCCATCTTTCATTGGGTTAGATCCTAATGAAGATCCCCAAGACTTTATTGATAAGATTCAACGCACTTTAGATGTTATGTATGTGAGTGGTACAGAAGTTGTCGAGTTAGCAACATATAGGTTGAAGGGTGTGGCTATATTGTGGTATGAAGCTTGGAAGCAATCTAAGGGTATAGATGCACTCCCAACAACCTAGAAGGAGTTTAAAGAGGCATTTCTTGACCATCACTTTCCATTAGAGATCTGAGATGCCCGTGCAGATTAGTTCTTGAATCTCCACCAAGGAAATATGAGTGTAAGGGAATATAGCCTTCAATTTAATTCCCTATCCAGGTATGCTCCTAATATAGTTGTTATTATGGCATATAGAGTTCATCGATATGTGGATAGATTGATACGTATCTGGTCAAAGACTGTACTATTGCTTCCTCGAACAAAGACATGGATATAGAGAGAATACAAGCTTTTGCACAGAAATTGGAGGATCAGAGGCAAAAGAGAAGGACACAAGAGTTAGAAAGGGCACGTCCAAGAGGGCCAGGTCTACAGGGCAGTTTACCCCACCCCAAGGTGAGCTTGGGCCTCGATTTTTTAATAGACCATCTAGGCCATTATCCTCCTACTCCACAGCCAGTGCTCCATCACAACTTTAGGGTTCTAGGAGAAATCAGTTTGGTCCAAGAATTGAAGGGCAAGGAGCCCAGACAACGGGATATTCGGTAGGCCAGCAAATGACCCCTGCATAGCCTTGTAAATAGTGTGGAAGGAGTCATTCAAGTATATGTCATGTTGGGACATGTACTTGTAATTGGTGTGGTGCACCAGGGCATATGATAAGAGATTGCCTAAGGAGACGTACGAGTAATATAGCATAATCTACTAGGTCAGTTATTACGTAATTATCATCAGTTCCTCTATTAGATAGGGGTCAACAAGAACCTATGGGTCGTGGTAGAGGTGTTAGAGGGGTAGCTAGCTCTAGAGGAGTCCAGAATCACACTTATGCACTAGGGATCGTCAAAATTTAGAAGCTTCACCTGATGTGGTCACAGGTAGATTGTCCATCTTTTCACATAATGTATATGCATTAATTGACCCTGATTCTACACTTTTATACATTACCCCACTAGTTGCTAGGAAGATTAAGAGAACACCCAAATTATTGAACAAATCATTTGAAGTGTCAACACCAACCGGTGAATCTATTATGGCTAAAAGGATTTATCATGACGTGTAGTAACTGCTTGTAATCATGACACATTGGCTGACCTTATTAAGCTACAAATGGTGGAATTCGATGTTATAATGGGCATGGATTGGTTAGCTTCTTGCTATGCCACCGTGGATTGCCGAACTAAGAAAATGTACTTCAACATTCCAAATGAGGTAGTTCTTGAATGGGAAGGCAATATTGGGGTACCAAAGAGTAAGTTTATCTCTTATTTTAAGGCCAGAAAGAGGATATCTAAGGGGTATATATGTCATTTAGTTAGAGTAAGGGATACGAAAGAAAAATCTCCAACTCTTCAATTAGTTCCAGTAGTGAATTAATTTGTTGATATGTTCCTTGAAGAACTTCCAGGCTTACCTCCAGAATGAGAAATGGATTTTGGTATTGATTTACTTCCAAGCACACAGTCTATTTCCATCCCTCCATATAGAATTGCCCTGGTAGAATTAGGAGAATTAAAAAATTAGTTAAAAGACTTATTTGAGAAGGATTTTATAAGACCCAGTGTGTCCCCGTAGGGTGTACCAGTGTTGAGAATGTGTGTCGACTATCAACAATTAAATAGGGTGACAAATAAGAATAAATACCCCCTCCCCAGGATTGACAATTTATTTGATCAGTTATAAGGTGCCAAATGCTTTTCAAAAAAGTGATTTCAGATCAGGTTCACTAAGTGAGGGTGAACGAGAAAGATATACATAAGACTGCTTTCAGAACATGCTATAGTCATTTTGAATTTCTTGTTATGTCATTTGGGCTAATAAATGCACCAACAACTTTTATGGATCTGATGAAAAGGGTATTTAAGCCATTCCTTAATGTGTTCATGATAGTATTTATGGATGACATTTTGGTATAGTCAAGATCAGAAGAGGACCATGCAAATCACTTACGACAAGTGTTACAGGTTCTTCGTGATCGACAGTTGTATGCCAAATTTTGTAAATGTGAATTTTGTCTAAAATCAGTGGCATTCTTGGGTCATATTATGTCTAACGAGGGAATAAGGGTTGATTCACAAAAGATAGATGCTGCGAAAGATTGGCCATGGCCTACGACACCCATGAAAGTTTAGAGCTTTCTAGGGTTGGCAGGTTATTACAAAAGGTTTGTTGAGAGTATTTCTTCTATTTCTGCACCTCTAACAAAGTTGACACATAAAGCAACCAAGTTCCAATGGAATGATGCATGTGAAAGGAGCTTCCGAGAGCTAAAATATAAGCTAACTTCTGCACTTGTGCTAGTAATCCTAGAAGACACCGAGGGGTATGCAGTGTATTGCGATGCTTCTGGAGTTGGCTTAGGGTATGTACTGAGACAAATTGGTAGGGTAATTTCTTATGCATATAGACAGCTACGACGAGATGAGAAAAACTATCCAACACATGATTTTAAGCTAGCAGAAGTTGTGTTTGCTCTAAAAGTATGGCGCCACTATTTGTATGGGGTTCACGTTGACATATATATTTATCATAAGAGCCTGCAATACATCTTAAAGTAGCAATACCTTAACTTAAGACAGCAGAGGTGGCTATAGTTAATGAAGGATTATGATGTTGATATACTTTACCACCCGGGGAAGGCAAATATGGTAGCCGATGCTCTGAGCCGTAAGGAAATCATGAATACTAGTGATCAAGTCATGGTAAGTCAAGGAGTGGCCAAGGATCTACGTCAACTAGCCAATTTGGGAGTTCACCTTCTTAAAACTCCAAAGAAAGGAGTTATTGTACATAATGCAGCAGCATCTTCATTAGTAATGGAGGTTAAAGGAAAAACAATTCGAAGATCCTGTTCTACAACAGCTTAAGGAAAAAGTGATTTAGGGTACCATAAAGGGCTTTGATCTTACACAAAATGGAGTACTTTACTGCCAAAATAGATTATGTTTGCCTGATATTAATGGATTAATAAAAAAGATAATGGAAGAAGCCCTTTATTCCCAATATTTCATCCATAAGGATCAATTAAGATGTACCATGACCTAAAGGGAATGTTTTGGTGGGGAGGCATGAAAAAGGACCTTGCAAAATTTAGCTCAGTGTCCAAATTGCCAATAAGTGAAAGTAGAACACCAAAAGCCAGGAGGTTATATGCAGTGTATAGAACTTCCAACATGGAAGTGGGATATGATCAATATGGATCTTGTTACCGGGTTGGCTCGCTCATTTTAGAAGTTTGACTCCATATGGGTAATAGTTGACAGACTCACAAAGTGAGCACACTTGTTTTCAGTCAGGAGTGATTATACAGCTGAAGAGTATGCCAAGCTATACTTCAAAGAGATAGTCAGGCTACATGGATTCATAATCTCCATTATATCTGACCGAGGAGCTTAATTCACTGCAAAGTTTTGGAAGTCCTTCCAAAGGAGTTTAGGGACAAAAGTGAATTTGAGTACAACTTTCCACACTCAAACAGACGGTCAAGCAGAACACACTATTAAAACACATAAAGATATGTTACGAGCTTGTGCATTGGACATTAAAGGTAGTTAGGTGGACCATTTGCCACTTATTGAATTTTCCTATAATAGTAGCTACCACACGAGTATCAAGATGACACCTTATGAAGCTTTGTATGGGAGGAAATGCATGTTGCCAATTAGATGGTTTGAAATGGGTTAAATCACCTTTCTTGGGCCAGATCTATTACAACAAGCCATGGAAAAAGTTAAGGTAATACAGCAGCAGTTAGAAATAGCCAAAAGTCGTCATAAATCATACGAAGATGCTAGAAGGAGAGGACTAGAATTCTCAGTAGGGGTTTGGGTATTTTTAAAGGTGTCTCAAATGAATAGGGTTATGAGATTTGGTAAGAAAGGAAAACTAAGCCCAAGTTACATAGGGACATAAAATTATTAAAAAGTTCGGGCAAGTTGCATATGAACTAGAGCTACCCCAGGAGCTTTCAATGGTTCATCCAGTTTTCATGTCTCAAAGCTTCGAAAATGAATAGGTGACCCATCCTGTATCACACCTATTGAGGATGTACAAGTTACAGGAGATCTCACCTATGAAGAGTTACCTGTTGCTATACTAGATCGTCAAGTTAAGAAGCTAAGGAATAAAGAAATAACTTCAGTGAAGGTACTTTGAAAGAACCAGCAAGCAGAAAAAATAACATGGGAGGCTGAGGACGCGATGAAATTAAAATAACCTTACTTATTTGAAGGTAAAGAGGAAGTCCAACGGGCAGAATTGGTACACTAGTAGGTACATGTTATTAAATACTTAATATGTTGTCAAAAGTTTGTGTAAGTAAAGATTTAAACTTGGTTAAGCTATCCAATTGTGCTAAGCTGTCCAATTGTGCTAACATTCGAGGACGAATATTTTGTAGGGGGGAGGATATAACACCCCACATCTCACAATACTAGTACTATGAAAATGAAACATGATATGGCTTGGTCAAATTAGCGCCCATTTTTTAAAAGTTCTTGAATCTCAAATTAGAGGGCGATATGTATGTCTAATGCTGAAGAGGATCGAGTGTAAACAAGTTTTATGTCAAATTCAGGAGATCGCGACCCTAAACAAAGTGAGAGAATTAAAGTGCTTGTAGGACTTAGGAAGCTAGCAAGTGAGTCACGTACTTGCTTAGCTTAAATTGCTAGCTAAACGAAGACAAGGACCGATGTCGAATTTATCCAAGTCCAATTATAAATAAAGTTTGCGTTAAGGGTGTAACTTTAGCCCATGTTTTATCATAATAAATGGACTATATTTTTAATCTAAGAAGCATATTAAAAGAACCCAAAGACATCACAATTTCTTTAATAATTTAGGCACAAACTAACTAAGAGAATGGGGAAAATGGGCAGCCAAGGCCTATTAGTTTGCAACCCAATAAGGGCCAAGTGAAAGGGGAAAAATGGTACCTTACCAAATTGATAAAATAAGTCTTAAAAGATGAAAAAAAAAGTTTGCCAAAGTAATCCTTTTAAAGGGATTACAAGCAGCAAATCTAATTCATTCTTAGACTTGGAAAATTTCATCTTTCACAAAGCTTCTTTGTTCTACTTTTTTGACTTTGTAAAGTAGCCAAAAGAAGCTTTTAGGGTTCTTCATGAGGCCCTCAACCTTGAAGGTAAAGGTAAGTGATTATATTCATGTGTTTAGTAAGTTTTCTTCACGAAAAACAAGAAACTATTTTGGTTAGGTATATGCTAAAAAATTTGGACAGTATGTGTCCTAAGATCATTGTGAACTTTTCTTGTTATTCAAGAGGATTTTTTCTTCTTGATTAGATGAATTATGAAGTAAGACCCATATTATTAACAAGGTATAGTTTGTTAGTGATGTAATTATGTTGTTGCACCACTTTTATAGTCCGCAAAATTGAGTTCTTATAGGATATCGCAATTGTACTCTTAGTACGAACTTGTGAGCTGATGGATGGATGTCTAGTGCCTTACATACTTCATGACTACTTTGGTACTGTTCTAAGACTATTTTAGGGTTGTTCCTATGTATATATAGGTTGACGACAGTTCAGGTAAAGTTGAAACGGGTTCAGGATTGTCGACGTCAAAATGTGGCGAAGGGACGTAACCTTATGCCGCCTATTTGTATGTTGAGTAGAATTGTTATGTGTTGTGCTTTATTGGCCATTGTAAGACTATTATGGCACTAAAAACAGGCTGCACATGATATGTATATGAGAATTTGTATTAGAAAATATGATTAGGGGTGGAAAGGTTGAAAGAATATGCTCGGGTTTATAATTATACGCTTGTCGCCCGTATGTTCTTTTTTTTTTATGAGATTGGGCTGCCAAGATGTATCTATTGGCTGCTATTGCTAGTTATATCACCTACTATGTTGTAGGTAAATATTTAGAGGAAGGGAAGGTTATCTCTAGGTAATAGTGAGGTCGTACAAAGAGGTATGTAAGGCTCATTGAGTTCATATTATTTAGAATGAAACATAGATCCCTCCTTGGCACATAAAGGCACTTAGAAACTCTGACACAACTTTTGACCGTGTCTACACTCCTTCACATGTTCATATGCTCCCTTGTATAGTCACCTTCGAATCTGCACACATACATGGATACCCAGTTACATGGGTTCTTGTTGTCTAATAAAGTTCAAGAGTTGTTTTATCTCATACGCATTTTATTATTTTTGTAACGTACTCTTTTCATTATTTTGTATGATTATCTACATGTCGGATGCTACATCTATAGTCTTACAACTCCAATATTGTGACCACTATATGAATCATCTCAAAAGTAATTCAAAGGTAAAGTATATTATTTATTGATGGGTGGTAATCCGAGGGGTGGAAGAATCACCTAGCCAAGGTCGATCCTATCACGGGGGATAGCCCAAGGGGTTAAAGGAAAAGCCTAGCCATGGTCGATCCCGATATAGATTTACCACTGATCAGCTGGTCATTTGTATTACTTGTTGTGCACAAATTATAGAGTAAAGGTAAAGTAATAAAAAGAACATAAAGTACATGATCCCACATAACAATGGGTGGTCTCTTATCCTACACCAGTGCATAGTTTCATTTGAGTTGTTACTCTACATACAATGTTTCCTACCTTATATATTCATTACATTATCCCATATTGACGTCCCTCATGGGGGAGCTGTATTTCATGTTGCAGGTAAAGGTGTCAGTACATCTCCCCAGTCAGAGTACAGGATATCCAAATGCTGTTACCAAGCTCCAAGTTTCTTTAGAGTTTTGTGTGTCTAGAGCTTATATTTTTGTATTTTATAGTTAGCCGAGGTGGGGCCTGTCCCGACACTTATCAGATACTTTTCCTTACTTGGAGTCTTTGTAGACTATGTAAATTAAAGTGTAGTCATGTCTCGTACTTTAGACAACTGGGCCCAATGGCGTAGCCATATGCATTTCCTTTTAGCTTGTTATCACTATTTATTTTCTTAAAGGCATGTCAAATATAGAAATCCCTCATAATATGTATAGAAAGCGCATGGATACATGATGGTTCTCCCAAGCTTTATCATCAACAGGTGCCAATCCGCCCTAACGGGACTTTGGGCAAGACATTAGAGTCCTATTCATGGTTGTGAAGCGCTCCATCACTATGAATAGGAGGCTATAAGATATTTTAGAAAATGTTTCCCTTCTTCATATTCTAAATCATGCTATAGAGTTAAGTTTCCCCCCTAATGATTGTTCTTTGCTGTGCTAGATCATGCCAAACAAGAGGAAGACGAGCCCTAACTCCCAAGGAGAAACCTACCAATGGTGAGCTCCGGCATACTCTTCTATGATTTCCCAAGTGGTGGCCAACCAAGTAAATCAAGTGGCCCAAGAACCTCATGCTACTACCCCAGGAGCTAGGGTAAGAGACTCCATGAGTTGGAATCCTCTAGTTTTCCATAGGTCAAAGGTGGATGAAGATCCATAAGTGTTCTTTGATGAGGTCTACAAAATCTTGAATATAATGGGTGTTGGGAAGAATGAAAAGGCTAAGTTGGTGGCATAACAACTCAAAAGGGGTAGCCTAAATTTGGTATGAGAAATGGAAGGGGAAGAAGGGAAATGGTTATTTGGTTCTTTAGGAAGAATTCAAATTGGCCTTCCTTAATTGTTTTTTCCCTTTTGAGCTTAGGGAAGCAAAGTGGGTAGAGTTTATGAACTTGAAACAAGGTGGGATGAGTGTGTTAATCAACTTTTAAAGTATGCTCCTCAATTAGTGGTCGATCCTAGTTCTAGGAAGAATAAATTTGTGATGGATGTCTCCGAATAGGTGAGTGAAGAATGCTGGTCTGCCTTGCTTATTCGTGATATCAACTTGTCTCGGTTGATGACTTATGCCGAGAAAAATGGAAGAGGAAAAGTTGACAAAGAGGAGGGACCATAAGGCCAAGAGGGCCCGTTTTGAGGGTAAGTTCTAAAAGGGTACTAGATTTCATCAAGGCCAAGGGCCTTCTCATGATACTTATAGGGGGTTTTCCAACGACTTCCCTAGGCCTCAAGGTGTTTGTGGTGTGGCTCCTACTGATATATGTCCTAGTTATGGGTAAAGTCATAATTGTTCGAGTTTGAAGGGTTCTAATGCATGTTTTGGTTGTGGGCCCAAGAAATCATGGCAAAATCCTAGGTGTAAATGCGGTTTCATTGGGTAGAGGTGGTCCTAAAGGTGGTTCCCCAAAGCACAACCGGTTTTATGCTCTACATGTAAGGCAAGGGGTTGGTGAGTTCTCCGATGTTGTTAGCAATATATTGAAAATATTTTTTCTTGATGTATATGCTTTGATTGATCCAAGTGCCACCCTTTCCTTTGTTACCCCTTTTGTTGCTAAAACATTCTATGTTGAGTCAGAGTTGTTGCATGAGTCATATGAAGTGTCTACTCCTATTGGTGCATCTACTATTGCTAGGAAGTGGATAGAAATTATCCAATTTGCATCTTACATAAAATCTTACGTTGTGATCTTGTTAAATTAGATATGGTTGATTTTGATGTTATTCTTGGGATGGATTGGTTGTATGCATACTATGCTTTTATTGATTGTAGAACCCATAGGGTCAAGTTTCAATTCCCAAATGAACCCATCATTGAGTGGGAAAGTTATGATGTGGTGGTAAAGGATAGGTTAATCTCTTGCATTAAAGCCCATAAGTTGATCTCTAATGGGTGTTTGTACTTTCTTGTGAGGGTTAAAGATCTGGAGTCCAAAGACTCTTCTATTGAGTCGGTTCTGGTTGTTAATGAGTTTCTTGATGTCTTCCTAAATGACCTCCCCATTGTCCCTCACCAAAGAGAGATAGATTTTGGCATAGATCTCCTTCCCGATACTCAACTTATCTTCATTCCCCCTTATTGTATGGCCCCGGCAGAGTTGAAGGAGTTAAAGGAGAAATTGAAAGGTTTATTGGAAAGGGGATTTATTAGACCTTATCAATCACCTTTGGGTGCACCGGTGTTGTTTGTAAAGAAGAAGGATGGGTCACTTAGAATGTGCATTGACTACCGGCAACTCAATACGATCACTATAAAAAATAGATACCCTCTTCTAAGAATTTATGACTTGTTTGCCCAATTACAAAGGGCTAGCTTTTCTATAAGATTGATCTTCGGTCTGGGTATCATCAAGTGAGTGTGAGGGAGTGTGATATTCCCAAGATGGACTTTCGAACTAGATATAGGCATTGTGAATTTGTGGTGTTATCTTTTAGGTTGACTAATGCACCGACCATCTTCATTGACCTGATGAATAGGGTTTTCAAACCCTGCCTTGATTCCTTTATTGTGGTCTTCATTGATGATATTTTGATCTATTCACAATAGTAGAGAGGAGTATATGGGTCATTTGAGGGTTTTGTTGCAAAGATTGAGAGAGGAGAAATTATATGCCAAATATGAAAAGTGTAATTTTTGGTTGAAGCAGGTTGCCTTCTTAGGTCATGTGGTGTCGGGGGATGGTATTAAGGTGGATTCTAAGAAGACCGATTTGATTAGAAATTGGCCTAGACCATTGACCTCATCAGAAATTAGGAGTTTCTTGGGCCCTGTGGATTACTATAGAAGGTTTGTGGATGGGTTCTCCTCCATTGCTTCCCCTATGACAAAATTGACTCAAAAGATGGTTAAGTTTGTATGGACAGATGAATGTGAGAGAAGCTTCCAAATATTGAATGTTAGACTTGTGTTCACTCCTATATTGTCACTACTGGATGGGCTTGAGGGTTTTTATGTATATTGTGATGCATTTGTAGTTGGTTTGGGTTATGCGCTAATGCAAAATGGTAAGGTCATAGCCTATGCTTCTAGGCAACTCAAAGTTCTTGAAAAGGACTACCCCGCCCATGATCTTGAATTGGCCGTCGTGGTGTTTGCATTAAAGATTTGGTGTCATTATTTGTATAGGGTGAATGTTGATGTCTTCAGTAATCATAAGAGCCTCCAATATATCTTCACTCAAAAAGATCTCAACTTGAGACAAAGAAGGTGGCTAGAAATTCTTAAGGACTATGACATGAGTGTACATTACCATAAGGGTAAGACAAATGTTGTAGCGGATGCTTTGAGTTGGGTGTTTATGGGCAGCCTAGCTCATGTAGATTGTGGTGATAGGGAGATGGCTAGGGAGGTGCATAGATTGGATGGGTTAGGGGTTAGGTTGGAAGATGTGGGTAATGGTGTTGTCATTGTTGATGGTTCTAAATCCTCTTTGGTTGATGAGGTGATAGCAAAACAAGATCTACACTCCACCTTGCTTGAATTGAAGGCCATGGTGAAAGAGGGCACAATAGACATTTTCTCACAAAGGGGAGATGGGGCCCTTAGATACCAAGGTAGGTTCTGTGTGCCTTGTGTTGATGGTTTGAGGGAGAAAATTCTTGATGAGGCCCATAATTCTTCTTACTCTATCCACCCCAGTTCTATCAAAATGTATATAGACTTAAGAGATGTGTATTGGTGGGTAGGCATGAAGAGGGACATAGCGAAACTTGTTTCTAGTTGTCATACCTATCAACAAGTCAAAGAAGAACATGAAAGGTCGGGTGGCCTAACCCAAGGCATAGAGATTCCCACTTAGAAGTGGGAGGTGATTAATATGGATTTCGTGGTTGGGCTGTAACGATCCCAAAATGTGGCCAAAAACATGCCTCCGAATGCCCAAAATCCAAATTAGGGGGAGAGGGTCGAACCCTAATTTAACAAAAAAGATTTATCAATTACAAAGTTTCAAGAATGTAATTTCAGAGAGGAATCCACGTCGCTTGTGCGACGTGCCTCTGTGTTAAAATGGTGCCTGTTTTTTTAGTTTGTCCAAAATATTCTAAGTGTTGGGTCCAAGTGTTCCCTAATGTGTTTTTATCTGTACTTAGCTAAATTTCACCCTCATATAATACTAAAAATTTCCCAATACTCCCCAAAACACTTAGCCATATTTTCACTCAAAAATTCATGTCTCAAAGCACTAATCCGGAACTAAGGATTTCCTTCAAGCTTCAAGCCTCCATTTTCAATCTTCACCAAGAGGATCTCCAAAGCTAAGGCATGTGGGTTTCAACCATTGGGTCCTCTCACCCATCGTGCCCAATCCTCTTCCTTACTTAAATTTCATGATTTAAAGTTGATTTTACTTGTGGATTTTGTATATTTGAAATTTACTACACAGTGATTTGAGTTCTTGAATGTATGGTTCTTTTAGCATGTTTTGAGCTATAAATCTTTGATCTAATGTTGGATCTGATGAGGGCTTTTAATGTTAATGTCTTGGGGATGTTGTAAGGTTTTGATTGATGGGTTTACAATAGATTTTCTTGTAAGATTTCATCTCTAAATTGCATGGTCTTTTACCCCCATTACACCCCCAAGTGTTTGATAAAACGTTCAGCTAGGGTTTCTTATGGAATTGAAGGTCCAAAGCATGAAATATGATATGAATGATGCTATGATGATGAAATGATCTTATGTATATGATAAATTCTGTATAAGTTGTTGCATTATACCATGTCTAATCAAGGGGGGGGTCTAAGAATTCGGATAATCGAGATCGGTGTTTGTGCTCATTAATAGAGAGAAGGGTTAGTACTTCTCCACCTTGTGATGGGGTGGCATTATCACTAACTAAGATGGGGGTTTGTACTCATCAGCCAAGGGGAGGGTCAGTATTTCTCTACCTAGTGATGTGGCGGCATCATCACTAACCCAGATAGAGACTTGTACTCATCAACCGAGGGAAACGTTAGTACTTTTCTACCTAGGTGATGGGGTGGCACTATCACCAACTGAATGAAGGGTTAGTATTTCACCACCTAAGTGATGGAGCGGCATCATCACTAACCTACCAAGGGGTTTGTACCTTGTAAATCTAACTTGGTCTATTCTACATATATGATATCTTGTATGAGTAAGAGTTTCTTAAGCATGTTTCACTTTAGAATTGGTCATACATGCCATATTGCTTTATTATGCCTATTGCCTATTATTATGCATTTTGATTATGATGTCTATTTCTTGTTACATTGCATCCTACATACTTAGTACATTCAAATATACTAATGTATACTCTTGCCTAAATGATATCACCATGTAGGAACCGGAGCCCAAGTTGATCATCCTCCTCCTCCACGTGGCTTGTTCGGTGCTACTCAAACTAGTTAGTAAGTCCTCCATTTCGGGGACCTTGGTCTATGTTTTCCCATGCTTTGTATTGAGACACTTTACTTTATGTTCTATTTTTACTATAAGGGTGAGCTCGGTTACCTTTTCTTGGCCCTCACTCTTATATATGCATTTAGAGGTACTTGTTATACAAGTTATGTATCTATGATATGAGCTTTGACTCTTTATCTCTTGATGATGATGTTTTGCAAGTTATCTCTTAGCCCCTTTGCCCCTTATTCTTACTTTATGTCTGTTACATGTTTTTGTGACTAATAATGTGTAGTGACAAGTTAAGAGCCTTGAATGGGGTTCCTTTGGATTCCCCATTCGCTATGTCAAGTCTAGGCCCTAGGCTGGGTTGAGATAACTATCTTCATGGATCTTATGAATAGGGTCTTTAAACCCTACCTTGATTTGTTTGTGGTGATTTTTATTGATGATATATTGATCTATTATCATAGTGAGGAGGAGCATGTGAGTCATTTAAGGGTGGTGCTACAAAAATTAAGGGAAGAGAAATTGTATACTAAGTATGAAAAATGTTAATTTTGGTTGAAAGAGGTTGCCTTTCTAGGTCATGTGGTGTCAGGGGATGCTATTGAAGTTGATCCGAAGAAGATGGAAGTGATTAGAAATTGGCCCAGATTTTGACCCTATAAGATATTAGAAGTTTCTTGGGCTTAGCGGTTTACTATCCGAGGTTTTTGAATGAGTTCTCTTCTATTTCTTCTCCCATGACTAAGTTTACTCCAAAAGAAGGCAAAATTTTTGTGGACTGATGAGTGTTAAAGGAGTTTCTAAACCTCAAAAGATAAGCTTGTCTCCGCTCCTATCTTGTCTCTACTGGAGGTGTTAGAAGCATTTCTTGTGTATTATGATGCCTCAACGATGGGTTTGGGTTGTGTTTTAATAAAAAACTATAAGGTGATAGCTTATGCCTTTAGACAACTTAAGGTGTATGAAAAGAATTGTCCTATCCATGATCTTGAATTGGCCACAGTGGTATTTTTCTTTGAAAGTTTGGCATCATTATTGTATGGGGTGCATGTTGATGTATTTACTGACCATAAGAGTCTCCAATATGTGTTCACTCAAAAAGGTGTCAACTTCAGAGAACGAAGGTAGTTAGTTCTTAAGGATTATGATATGATTGTACATTATCACCCTGGTAAGGCACATACCCTACGTCATTTGCATGCATTCATGTTTGAATTGACAAGTTCATGGTGATTTTGACACTTATATTGAGATTTTTGAAATGATGGTTAAGTGCATTGTTGTATTCTTATGTGGGTTGAAATTATCTTGCTTACTTCTCTTATATACGTTTCTTTTTCCCAAGGAGGAGATATTGAAACGTCTCCAAAAAGTGCCTGAAAATGTGCCTCGAAAAAAGTGCCCATAATCGTTATTTCCATATATCTCAAAATTCATGAACAATATCAAAAATCCAACTTCATATTCATGATTAGGGGGAAAATTGAGTGGTTATTGGGGTCTAATCCCCGATTTTAGAGCAACCGTATCAAAATTGAAATTCTAAAATGACAATTTCCAATGATGCTTCTGCGCCCCTAGTGATGCAGCCAGGGCGCGGACCTGCACATTTTTTGCCAGTTTTGGTTGTTTCAGTCCAAGGCCTTTGGGTCTTAGGCCTAAGCCACCCCATGCATAAAAACACCCATACTTATTCATTTTTCAATCCCATATGGTACAAGACATTCCCCAAAACCTTCTCAAACACTTAGATAAATATTTCACTCACAGATTAGGGGTATGTACCTGTACCTCATCCACCTTCCATGCGCGTGGCATGCCTTGGATTCCAAGTACTATGTTGCTTGGTCTATGATAATGGACTCCTACTACACATGTAATATGTTCTATATATGCTTGTTTACTTAAAGTACCATTCATGCATGCCATATTGCTGTATGCTCATCCATTGCCTAATTATGCATTTGGAATATGTTGCTTATCTATTGTCGCATTGCATCCTACATATTTACTACATTCAAATATACAATCGCATACTCTATGCCTACATGTTGTTATTATGTTGGAATCGGAGTTCCACTTGATCATTTTCCTCCACGTGGCTAGTAATATCTCTTCAAGCAAGTTTGTTGAGTTTTCAACTCCGAGAACAATATATTTTAGTCTTATGTATGCAAAGACTCTCTTTATCTTATTGTATGGTTTTGACTATAATGGTGAGCCCGAAACGTTGTCTTGGCCCCCGCTCAATTCTAAGTTTAGAGGTGTTGTTGGACAAGTTATGTAATGATGCTATGAGCTTTGACTCTGTTGACACTTGTATGTTTTAAGCTAAGAAAGACTCCTTTAGTCCTTTTGCCCTTATTTCTATTTTATTATTGTTGTTTAATTGCTTATGCGATCAAGGATGTGTAATGATATATTAAGAGGCTTGTTTGGGATCCCTTTGGGCTCCCCATTCGTCGTCTCATATCTAGGCCCTATGCTTGGGTTGTGACACCAACTTCAATGAAAATCAGAAACTTTAAGATCAAATTCAACCATAAGTGTTCTCAAAGACTCTCTTAATATTTTTCTCTCAAAATATTTAGTTCTCTGAGTACTAGGCGAAAACTTATGAAAAATATCCAAAAGACCTATTTGTAGTAATCAAATTCAGATCCTAAACAAAATAGGAAAATTAGTTGGCACGTCATACGAAAGGTACTTTATGGCCCATATAGAAGTTTACGGCTCGTAATCGAGGTCTCATACTCAGCTACTGGAAGTTTGGACTTCAACTATACGATACCTCTGTATAACTAATAAAGTGGTTTACAACCCTCACAAGGGTTTCATTTGATCACATTCCTGCAAGTCCACTTCTCTGATCCTCAGGTCATGAATACTCTTCTACCACTCGTAAACTCATCTATGCACTTGTCTGCACGTTCATAGAATGAACTTCAGAAATCTGCCCCTCACTGAAAATATTCAAGAAACCTCTATATGAACTGTAGAACGGTCTACGACCCATTGAGGGTCTCTTATAAAAGCAAAACTACCAGAACTTCTATAACTTTCATCGAAATCGTGGCCTACCTGTAGTCCTGCAAGCATAAACACAAAAACACATAAAACCCACTAACATGGAATTGAGAACACATCAACACCTTCAACTTAAAATTGTTGCTTGTCCTCAAGCGACAGACTCAATCTATATAGACACTATAGTAACACACCGACCTCAACTCAATGATGTGCCTCATATACATCTCAGACTCAGAAACCCACACCAACTTTTCAAATAGGATTAGATAGTTATTTAGCAAACCAAGATAAATTGATGCATGTGACAATATAACTATGACAAGCAAGATATTATCAACAATCTACAATCCCTGACGAAGCCCATACTAATAATGCAATGCAATTACCTTAATAAAAAGAACTTTTATATTTCACACTCAATGATATTTTCCTATTTGACCTTGGGACTATGCAAAATCACTCACTCTCATAAAATATAGTCATGCATAATGACTAACACCATAGGCTTTCCCCTATACTCATGACTCAGACCTTCATTTAACTGGACTAGGACCACTTTAGGACTTTCTAGGCTTGTAATATAGGCTCAGGGGGCTTTGGTGTGATATAATGGGAAAATAGTGACTAAATTTCCCTCCTTGACACTGTGTTTTTCTACACTTCTTCCCTACCAAATTTGCTATTTTTACCTTATTCTCTCTTTCTCCTGTTTCAAGCTTTTCAGGGTGCTTTCTTTTCATTTTTTAGCTTTTTGGGTTGTTTCTACACTACAATTTTCTTTATAACATACAACGAAGGCATCACATATATTTTTCTTACACCCAATACTTAATTTTTCTTTTTCTCTGTATTCCTAACTCACCCCCTTATTTATTGTGTTCCATCCTTACACTGGTCACCCTCAACTTAGGATTTTGGCTTATGGTGAGGTGCACAATATCTATCCTCTGAACCAGGGTGACTTTTGGTAGCCACCCTCAACTTAGGCTTTTTGCCTCAGTCAAGGTACACAATGTTCAAGGAAAAACTAGGATCAATAATGGATATTACAACTAACAAGGCTAGGTTAATCAGGTGTTTTCGATGAATAGGTACATGTTAGGCTCAAACATTAGGAGCAAGGGTTATATCATCGATTTGGTTGGTCAGTTTTAGGCTAAAGTGGACTCTTTATCAGAACAATGGCCTAAGATCCTTTCCTAATCTAGTTCATCTATAATCTGACTTATAGTAATAAGAAAAATTCTGAATTAGCACAAAACACATGAATTTATCAAATTATGCTCACATTCACATGGTACTACATACCTTATCAACAAAAGACTTACAGATCATGTTTTTTATCTCAATGTACCCTCATTTATCAAAACAAACATTGTTACACACCTAAACATACATGGTTTCCATCTAACTACAAATCAAAATTTTGGTGGGCATCAGTTTTCCAGACAAAACACAAAAATATTTTATATGCCACAAGTATTGGTTCTATATGCTACAACTGTTATCTAAACATCCTAAATGTGCTGGTTCAACAGAAAATAAATATCAAGAGGGAAAGAGAACATAGAAAAGAAAACCCTAGGATGAAAAATTAGGGTAGTTATAAAATCTAGTCAGATTTCACTAAGACCCATAACTACCCCCACCCCATCGAAAAAGAGGTGCATTGTCTCCAATACATAAAATCAAAACAAAATAGAACACGAGGGCTCAAAAGATATACCTGAGTGCCTAAGCACCAGGGTTCCTTAGGTTGCCTCCTAAGAAATGCCTAACTTAGTGTTGCTACATCATATAGATGGCTAGAGTACTCAAACTTCCTCCATCTTTTGTGCTCCCTTAATGCCAAACTTTGCCTGTCTCTTCCGTCCATTAGTATCCTCTCGATCTAGAACTATGGTGCTTATCCCTCTGATGTCGATTGAGCTATTTGATTGCTTAATAGTGTTGTTTAAGTTTATGATTTATCTTGGCAAAGTCAGACTTAATCTCCCTCAATATCTCAAACAACTGGTCAAACATCTTCCCGATTTGAGAGTTTCTATTTCCCACATCATGATTGTAGGGAGGCATGTAGTGGCTATTCATACTGTGGTCCTTGCGGCCTCAATGCTTGGTATGGTGGCTTTCTTGAATGTCCATTGGTTTGGTTAGCTCCTGTTTCTGATTTATTAGCACTACAGATTAGATCTATTATGAGCAAGTCACTAAGGATATCCACATTTATTTTGATTGATCAAAACATATATTAGTGGTACTTGCATGATTTTTTAGGTTTCTATTCATGGGCTCCCACACATGGTTTGATATTGCCACCATGTCCAGCAGCTCAGAAATTTCTTCTAATGGTTGTTCTATGGATATACATCCCAAGAGGGAATCAACACATGCTTGACTATTTGCATCTAGAGCTTGGTGGAAATACTCCACCAGGGTATTCTCCGAAATTTTATGATCTAGTGCACTTCTTAAGCATCTATTGAACCACTTCCATGTCACGAGGATTGAATCACTAGGGAATTGCTTAAAGTTGTTGAGCTAGTCCTCCAACTTGAAATCTGCGGGAGCTTAGATAGCCATAAGGCAGCATTGCTCATAAGAGACAGTAGGAAGACACTAAGTCCCACAGCATCCATAGACAGATTCTGTGTTCCCATCACACTCTTATAGACAAATGCCATATTGTGTAGATGGTTGTGCGGATCCTTCTATGGTAAGTCTGCAAGTAGCCCACGGTTCTAAAGCATCTGAAGCGACCCACTTGAGCCAGTGAACTTTGTGTCTACCAGAAGTGGTGGAAATACAATAGCTCAAGTCACCTCCATAGCCATAGATTCAACCTGTTTTGATTCCACTAGAAAGCATTGGCGTTGAAATCCTGAGGTTTTGGAATGTCATACAAAGGAGATGGGTTCCCATTCTCAGCATCCTAATTATTGTTCCTGTTCAGAGATGCATTGACCGCATTATTGGAGTTTTCTTGGGCCATTCTTCTTAGTTTTCTGTTGATCTCTGGATCAAATAAAGTCAAGAGATTTCCTTGACTCCGAGAGTTGGGCATATACTACACCTACATCGTGAAAAGAAACAAAAATATCAAAAAAAAGTAAAATAAGGGAACTAAGGATTATTACTCCAATTACTAATGAATTCACTTTATCTAGCCGTATTCCCTGGCAACGGCGCTGATGTGCTGCCAAAATAAAACACTTAGGATTTTTTATGTTCTTAATGCGATATTTGTGGATTTTATGTGTTTTTGTATTTTGATTTGCAAGAAAATAGGTTGGCCATGATTTGGAGAAAAATTGCAGAAGATTGCTAGTTTTTGATAACTTATGAGATTCTTTATGGATCGTAGAGCATTTTACGAGTCGTAGAGAAAGTTTTGTGACAAATTCAAGTGAAGGATAAATTCTGAATATCAGCTCAATGAGACATGCATATGAGTCGTAGAGCATTATAGGAGTCGTATTAATGGGTTTCTTAAAGATTTCCAGTGAGGGAAAATTTGATGATATTGATGTCACGGACAAAGCCTAGGTCCTAGATGCGACCGGCAAATGGGAAACCCGAAGGAACCCCAAACAAGCCTCATAGCATATCATCACACATCCTTGGTCGCGGAAGCAAGATAAATCAACATAAGAAACATAAATAATGGATATTGGGACTAAGGGAGAGAGACTTATGTTTAATTAGCTTGAATATCATAAGTGTGTCAAAACTCAAGCATAATACATATCTTGTCCAACAACACCTTTAATGTAGAACTTAGCGGGGGCCAAGACAAACAACTGGGCTCACCCTCATAGTCAAAGCATACCATAAAGGAAAGATAGTCTTTAATACTTAGTGTAGGAATGAAAACCAATGTCCCCGAAATGGAACTCACCAACTAGCTTGAATGGATACCACTAGCCACATAGAGGAGGATGATTACCAAATGGAGCTCCGGTTCCTACATGGTAACATCATGTAGTCATAGAGTATGTGTTAGTAGGTTTGAATGTGCCAAGTATGTAGCATGCAATGCAACGAGAGATAAGCTACAGAATCAAAATGTGTAAACATAGGCAATGGATAACATAATAATAATATGATATATATGAATGGCTCTTGAAGTAAAACCATACTTATATAGAACATAATATGTAAATAGAAAGAGACCATCCTTTGGATAATGAGCTTACTACCTCCTATCCTAGGTATTGAGGTATCAACTGCACAATTTGATTATTAACATACACTATCCACCTCTAAGGGGATTGAGGTATCAACCCCACAATTCGGTTAAAGAGGTATCAAGCCCTAAATTTGGTTAATGAGGTACAAATCCCTCAATTCGTTAACAAGGTATCAACCCCTCAATTTGCTTAATTAACAACATCCCTTTTATCATATTGGTCAAGGCGTGGTACCCCCCTTCTGGTCATCTTAGAATAATATAGATAATTCTCATAAATGTTGCGCATATAAACATTCATTTCATTATCATAAAGTCATTCAACTCATATGACATGCATTGGGCCTTCAATTTCTCAAGAAACTATATCCGAACATTTTATCAAACACTTGGTGGGTGTGTAATGGGGATACAAGACCATACAATTTATAGATAAAATTGTGCAAGAAAATCCATTATAAAACCATCAATCAACACCTTGCAACACCTTCAAAAGATTTACATCAAAACCCTCATAAAATCTTACAATAGACCCAAGATTTATAGCTTAAAACATAGCAAAACAGTCACAACTTTACATAGCTTTAACATAGTTCATACACATATTTATACTAGTGAACCAATTGGTAAAATCAACTTTGAATCATGGCAATTGAGTAGGAAGGAGGTTAGGGTACCATGGAAATATCCGATGGCTAAAACCTACATACCTTAGCTTTGGAGATGAACTTGATGAAGAGTGGAGATGGGGACTTGAAGCTTAAAGGAGAATCTTGAGATACCGATGAGGGATTGACACTTAAATTTTGAGAGAAATATAATACTAAGTGTTTGAGTGAATATTGGGAAATGTTTTCGATGATATGATGGTGAAATAATGCTAAGTGTAGGTGTTTTCTCGCGTGGGAAGGCTTAGACCCAAGACTTAAAAGTCTTGGACCAAAAATTAAAAATTGGACAAAAAATACACTTGGGCGTGTCGTGCCCCAGATGCGCAGAAGCCACTGGAATGCATCACTTTGAGTTTTGAAAGTGTGCTCCACATCCGTTAAGCACTTCACTCGCTCAAGAAGACACATAAAATTACTAGCTTTTCAGTGTTGAAGGAAAGAGGCTTTAAACCTTCATCGACTGAAACGTTCGTGTTAGACCTTTTCCCCCTAAATTTGACCCCTTGAACAAGAATATGAAGTTGGATTTCTGAAAAATGCACGGATTTTGAGATATTTAGAAATTACGATTCCAGGCACTTCTGAGGCACATTTTCCTGTACTTTCTGGGGTCGTTTCAATATCTCTCCCTTGGGAACATTCTTCCCCGAATGTTAAAAAAATGTTTACGAGAAGAGTAATCATGAATAAATCATCCCCAACAAGAATGCAACAATACACTTACGACTCCATTTTGAAAATATCAACGTGAGTGTCAAAAATCATCGTGAACTTGTTAACATAAATATGGATGCGTGCAAATGACATAGCGGTTCAAACATAAGGCTTGGAATCATGAAATGGACTTGTCATGTCATCATAAGCTTGAATGTAATATAAGACATAAGGAAATTATTTCTCCATACCCGCACTGGCTCCTTGAGAAACACATATGAATAGACGAGTCTTCTAAAGTGCCTTGACAAACACTACATTCTCATCAATCAACTTCTCCACTCATCCATCCTACTTCTCCACCGGGACCTCCTTCTAAGACAACTTATCCTCCACGTTGCCCAAAAATTCAAAGAGTTCTATAGTATTAGAGTCACCAACACATCCCTTCAACCTAGATTCATGACAAACTGGATAAAATATACCCCTACAGTAGACAATTTCCAAACTTACGCAACCTTACCAACCTCCTGTACACTCAATAAGGACTCATAATTATCAACTCAATTATCAACCTTAAATTCATCTACCATAACCACCATCTCCCCATTGCGAGACAACCTCCACTCTGTCATCTTCTCACCCAATACTTCTAACCCTAAAAAGGCAGAATCAAGGCCTTGCCTAATCTACACCTCTTAACCCAGAAAATTTGGAACCATCAAGAATGCTACACCACAATTTTCAACTTCCCTCAGCCTAACTTCCAACCTAACAAATCGATGGACCCCACTTGCCTCCTCGTTGCCACCATCAATAACACATGCTAGGCTACCAAGAGAACCAACCGCAATATTAGCCTTACCAGGGAATATAATGCACACTTACTCATAATCCTTAAAGAATTCCAATCACCTTCTTGTTACCCACAATTCACATTTATCATGTTTAGCAAATAACCTCTCATCCTCCAAGACTTGTAACACTACCCCCAAATAATCACAAGCTCTAAATAAATCAATACTTCATTACTAGGGACCACCGCAAACATACCAAGATAGAGTTTTAAGACCCTATTCTAGAGACCCATAAAAATAGCCAATACATGAATCAACCAAACAACTCTACCAATAATAAAATTGCTCACTCGGGGACAAAGCTCAAACCGAAGATCAATCTTAGAGAAATGTCTATCCCATTGTAGTTGAACAAATAGATCGACCATTGTCAACCATCATATAACAACCTTATGGGTTCTACACTCATTTGAAACATGTTATGCAAATAGCACAGACTACCCCAAGACCTCTAACATATCAAGGTAAGTTCAACCAAGATCACAAGACAAGACTTATATGCAATAAGAACATGGGGAAATCCTTAGGGATCAATTGAACTTTAAGACAAGAATGGACCTACCTCTTTTGCTACTACTTAGCAACCTCCAACTCAAAGAAGGTTTCATTAGGGAATTGGAATCTAACCCTACGGCCTTATAAATAATGATGACATACCATACATGCCACTAATCCACCTCAAGTATGACATCAAAACCACCACACCTAATTCAACCAAAGCACAGGACATGACCTAAGCAATAAGATCATGAAACAAGCCCCAAAAGCCTTACCCATCAATAATAAAACCACCAACGAAATAAACACCAACAATTCCACATAACAACTCGGGACATACAAGGAAGCCACTAACATCCATAAGAGCAATGGAAGAAATAGTAACACAACGAATCTATCAATGCATACACATCAAATTCAAAGGAAACTTTAACTTACCAGTGGCAACATTGGACGCTTCATTTTCCCTTCGCCTTCCTTGGAGGGTATCGAACCGATTATGCCTTGGGGCCCCACCTTGAGGAGGAGCATCTTCACCCTTACCTTATGGTAAGTGATGTTCACGCTCCAATAAGAAAGCGGTCACTGTCAGTAAATAATCTAGCCGAATGTTAGGGTCGAATCCACAAGGAATATAGGGCCTGACTACAAGAATTCACTATCAATCATTTAAAGTATCTACAACTAGAATCTCTAAAGGGGGCGGGGAGGGGGCATTGTTACTCAAGAACAAAAATAATTAGACACTATACTATGATGTGAGAAAACATTCAATTTTAGGGACAACTTGGGAATTCTGTTCCCCATGGTTTGTTGATTCAATTAACCTAGATAACATAATTACAATTAGAGATTCACATGCAGGATGATAACTTACGTTTTTCCATCCTATTTGTGAAAGTGAATGTCGAATTTCACCTTGGCCCTTGGTTGGCAACCATGGCGTGCCAACTAACGGTTACCTATTGTCCCAATCAACCTCCCTTTAATCAAGTTTGGTTGATTAGATGAGAATACATCAATTGAACCCTATCATCTATTTCCCTTTTTCTATTCGTCACTACCTTGGCCGGGATTGTGATAGTAGATGGGGTTTGGTGTTGGCCACCACCAAACAATAATCATAATGAAGAGAAATAGACAACACATGCAAAACCTCAATCATAGAAGTGCACAAATCCAGGTCATCTCAAGTCAACTACCCATGGTTCCCACAACCCTAAGTTGTGGGTGCTTAGCTAATCATGGCTAAGGCAAAACCAACGAAAATTCAAATACAAGACATGATTGAGAATTTTACCCAAAGCAATGAAGATTAAAGACACCACAAGTTGCAAAACGCAATCTTGATAGATTGATAATAAGTACAAAGCAAGATTTGCAATCCCCAAAATTGGATTTTCTAAGAGAAAAATGAAGAACTTTGCTAGAACCCTAAAATATTCTGTAGAGAATATTCAATGGCGTATTCAATATCTTAAAAACTAGAATCTCGTTCTTTTAAAATAATATCTATCTTAATGTATTTATAGTAGTTAGAAGTTTAACCCTAAAAATTATATAGAAAAGACAGTTGGCAGTTGGTACACCTCGCAGGTACGACTCATAGGGTGACCTACAAGTCGTAATTGGTGTCTCATATCAGGTTCTTGGCATCTTCGACTCAACTAGTATGATCCACTTGTATGAGTCATAGCTTGGACTATGAGTTGTGTGCTTCTCTCGTAGTCTAGGCCTTTAGGTGTTGATCCAAATTTTGGGCTCTTTGTTTCCTGTTATGAGTACACTTATACGAGTCGTAATGAGACCTACGACTCATAGGGTAGCCTCGTAGGGTTGACCTTCACTTAGCAGATTTCTAATTTTTGGGCTTTGTTTCTCACTATGATAACACCCTACAAGTCATAGCTTAGGCTACGACACGTAGGTGAACTCGTATGGCCTATTGTCAGCAAAATCTACAATTTTCCTCCAAAATCGTGCAAACATAACTTTTCTACAAAACCAACACAAAAACACATAAAATGTCGCATTAAAACCTCACAAAATCCATTATTTTAGGCATGAAATGTTTTGTATTTTGACAGCACGTCAATACCCTCAACTTAGAATAATTGTTTGTCCTCAAGCAATGACTCAATCTACACAGACAATGAGAAATGCATAGCAACTATACTAATGGCATATACATCATTCACTCTAATCCAGGTACCCAACTATCATTTTCAAAACCAAATTGCAAAGATACTAAGCACAACAAAAACATGATGATGAATGTGCCAACCCAACTATGATAAGCTAAGGAACATCAACCATCCACGATTACTGGTATAGCCTTATGCTAATCAAGTAGTGTAAAGGCCCTAACATAAAAGAAGTCCCTCTTACTCACTTAAAAAGCATTTAGAATTCAAGGACTGAGGAAACATTCTCACTCTGACAAATGAGATTCATGCATACTAACACCATAGGTTTGCCTCTATACTCATCTTCTGTCTTGGTGACAAGCTGGATTTGGATCACTTTAGTACTTAAGGGCTTGTAACATAGGTTCAGGTGGCTTTGATGTGGCATTTTAGACAAGTAGTGACTAAAAGCTATCCTTGAACCATGTTTACCAACACTTTTGGTTAAAATCCACCCTTATTCTCCTGTTTGAAGCTTTTCCAGAGTGATTTCTTTCTATTTTCAGTTGTGCCTTATTTCTGAACTTAATTCTTGCTACTTTTTCTAAACTCAAGGTAATTTTAATCTCTTTTTTATTTTCTCCTTGGGCTTATGATTTTTCATTTCTTTCTTTATTTCCCAACTAACTACTTCAATGTTATCACTTTACCACAATAAGGGCCACCCTCAACTTAGGATTTTAGCCTGAGGTGAAGTACACAATATCTATTCCCCAAAATAGGGCCATAATTTGTAGCAACCCTCAACTTAGGATTTTAGCCTCAATCAAAGTTCACATGTTTAACGATAGACAATATCCAATATCAAGGTATTATATTGAACAAGGTTAAGCTAGTAAGGTGTCAAGAAAGAATGAGTACATAAGAAGCTTAAAAATTTGGAACAAGGGATTCATTCACTCATTTGGTAGGTCATTTAAGCTAAAAGTAGGTTCACTAAAAGAACAAAGGCCTAAGATCCTTTCCAAATCAACAACATCACCAAACCAATTTAAGAGTAACAAGGCAAGTTGTGAGTCCATATATGATACATGAATGCAGCAAAATAAGCTCACAACACACATGGCATCGCACCCAAAATCAAGTATAGACTCACGGGTCCTGCTTCTATCCTCAGCTTAGCTTCATATTATCAGAACAAACAATGTCAGATACTCCAAATACATAAATGCATCAATAACCACAATCTCAAAAATTTTGAGGGTACCCAATTTCTCATCCAAATGTAAAAAGCATTTAAAGACTAGGTATATGCCAGCAGATAATACTAATATATATTTACAAACTATCAAAACTACCTAAAACATGTCGGTTCAATAGAAAATTAAACATTCACAAGGAAAAAGAAACACAGCAAGAAAATCTTGGGATCAAAAATAGGGGAAGTTATGGACTCAAGACTACTCAGACTTCACCTTAATCAATAAGTTCCCACACCCCACCAAAATAGAATACTTTGTCCTCAAAGTAAAGTTAAAAATGAAAAACCAAACACGA